>JAJOZX010003572.1:0-12500 GCA_023014485.1 Bathynomus jamesi | reverse complement strand
TTATACTAAATGCATGTAGAATTAAGCTACCGACAAAAGATCTGTAAAAGAAGAGTATTTATAACACTTATCTGTCCGCGATTTGACCCGACTTTTTTCCCTTTTCTTCACACGGTGCGGGACAACACTCTACCTGACCTCTCGAAGGAAAGAAAAATGAACCTTATGTCAGCACGTTTTTTGATAGATTTGAAAAACAACACGGCAAGCCACGTTTGATCAAATAATATAGTATTGAATAACGACAATAAATGAAATATATTCGTTAATGAATGATTAGTAGCACGAAGTAATTTAGTTATGAATGCACCGAACACTATTTTTTTTAAAACACTTCTACGAAAACCACTTATTCAATTGATAACAGGACACTCGATAAAACACGTGATATATATATATATATATATATATATATATATATATTATATATATATATATATATGATATATATATAATATATATATATATATATTATATATGATATAAATATATATATATATATATATATATTGATATAAATATATATATATATATATATATATATATATATATGATATATATACATTATATATAGGTGTCCCAATTTCTTTTCTTAAGACGACCTGACCACTCGTATCATGCCCGGATGTGGTTTGGTCTAAAGCATTGGCTGTGTGATTTTCAACTCGATCAGATGATATTTAGAGGTCCCGACGTTTGATGACTTTTTTGGTTTTCAGAATTGATCATTATGGCGTTGACAAGATCAAACATCAAGTTGTGGCTTCTTGAGAGGTCTCCGATAGCAGAGCTGGCTAAATCTCGATTACCAAGTAATATGGACGTGTTGCTCCTTTTCTTCTACCATCACCGCGACCAAAAGAAGACAGATTCCAACAGTGTCAAGGCTGTAATATCGGCTGTATTAGAAATCTGGGCTAGAGCCAACTCGAATCTGGCAACAACCTCCGTTCATGCCTCGACTAAACTGAAAGCTTTCGTTCAGAGGTATCGAAATTTGCATAAAAACAAGAACAAGACTGGAATGACTTACAATATGCAGCGGGATGTATTCTTGGCTGATATGGAGGATATTTTTGATGTCGCCCGCTCAGACGTTCTGGATCGGGGAGATATCCCTCTTGAAGACAAGGAATTCCTCATTTCCCAAAGGGCAGATCGACATACGAGTTACATGGGAGGTGAAGATAGAAAATGTAATGCAGCCACAATGAAAAGACAGGAAAGGAAAAGAGCTCTTGAGCGGGCACACCGGCGTCAAACGGAGGAGGCTCTAGCTGTAGGAGTCACAGAAGAGGCTACCGACAGCAGTTCTAGCACATCGTCAGCTGACAGTGGAAACGAAGCCGTCACTTGTGGACTTAAACCTTCGAAAGCTCCCAAACATGACAGACTAAAAGAAAGTCTGAGTGATCTTGACCTGGCAGCAACTTGGGATCGTGAGGGCCTTTCTGTTCGACAGGCAACATCAGCGTTTGCTGCGACTGCAAAATCCCTAGCTCTCGGTCCTGACAGTGTTCCATCAAAGAGCACGGTTCACCGCTTCCGACAAAAGGCCCGTACAATGATAGGGACCAATGTTATTGGCCACCTCGAGCAGCTTCCACCTCGACTGCAGATCCACTGGGACACAAAGATACTCACTGACATCGAACAGGAGGGTAAGTCAGTCGATCGGATTGCTGTTGTGGTGACTGGGGATGGTGTGGAAGAGCTATTAGGAGCACCGAAAGTAATAGACGGCACAGGACAGCAAATGGCAAGCGCAGTCCATCAAGCGCTCACCCTAGTCGGAATTGAGGACAAGATCATAGGCATGGTGTTTGACACGACGGCATCAAACACAGGGATAGTGCAAGGTGCGTGTGCGCGTTTGGAAGCGGCATTGGGAAGATCTCTTTTATGGTTTGCTTGCCGTCATCACGTTCACGAAGTGATTCTCAAGGATGTCTTCGTTGTGTGCCTAGGAACACCACCAAGTCCTCAAATCCCACTTTCAGGAGATTCAAGGAGGCCTGGCCATCAATGAACCACTGTCAGTTGGATGCATTTGACAAGGACGAGGTGCTAAAGCCTTCATAAATGACAATGCTTGCCTTTCACAAATGCGACTTGAGGTAATAGACTATCTCCGCGATGCCCTAAGAAGTGGTAATCATCCTCGAGAGGATTATGAAGAACTTCTTCGACTGAGCCTCTTGTACCTCGGAGACGACGTAGGACGTTACAAGCTTCGGCCTCCAGGGGCTTACCATCAGGCCAGATGGATGGCCAAAGGTATTTACTGCCTGAAAATAGCATTACTGCAGTCCCAGTTCTCCGAACTTCGTCTCCAAGAACTGCAAGGGGTTCGCCGTATGGCTCTCTTCGTGAGCCTTGTATACGTGCGTCACTGGCACGAGGCTCCCATCGCCATCAAATCTCCCAAAAATGACGTTAGGCTGTGCAATCTTCTTGTAGGTTACCCTGACAAGGACGTTGGAAACACAGCTTACCGGGCTGTGCTCCGTCATCTGTGGTATATCTCGGAGGACTTAATCTGTCTTGCACTGTTTGATGACAGAGTTGACGACAATGAAAAGCGTAACATGACGGCTAACCTGAAAAAGCGCCCTGGAAAGGACTCAAACGGGTCCAAGGCAAGGACTGCAAGTGGATGGCCGTTTAAGTCCGTGGGTGACGAGTCGATCCACCACACTCTTCCAGTTTCTCCAAGTTGAGCCCACGTTCCTCAAAGACCCTGAAACATGGCCTACTGACGAAAACTACCGTCTGGCAAAGAGCCGAGCTGCAGAACTGATGGTGGTCAATGATGCAGCAGAGCGAGGCATCGCCCTCATTGAGAAATACACAAGCAAACCTCTGTGCCGTGATGAAGAAGACCTCCAGTTCCTCCTTCGAACTGTCCACTCACACCGACGGAATGTGAGCCGGAAGGGAACAAAAACGGATCTCATGAAACACGTGTTTAGTTAAAATGCATAAATGTGATGCTTTGAAATTGTTGTTTGTGTGTTAAGATTAAAATACATGTTTATTTTGTATAATCATCTTTGTGATGGAACTTTTGAGAGAAATATTTCAGTTAATTTGCCTTTCAGTTAAGAGGAGAAATAAAGTGTTCAAAGTTCGGGACCTTTAAATTTCCTTCGATCTCTCTGACATTTTACAGGAAGACTTCTAATGGGAAACATCAAAAGAGCGCAACACGAGCGGATTTGTATCCCGAAAAAAATTTGGCCCCCTATGAGTTTGGGACACCCTATATATATATATATATATAATGTTATAATGTTATAATGTTTCAGACCAACAAAGACCCTAGGATCCACTCATGGCTGGTCTACCTAACTGTGTTCGTAATCGTGTATTGTGTATGTCCTCCGTGGTGGCGGAGGGGACCTACAATTTTACGTGGGTTCCGAACCACAAGAACATAAGAAATTATGTAAAAACTGCCGGTAAATTGGCAACGACCAATTTTTACGAAACTAAATAATTATCAATTTAAAACTAATTAATTATCGATTTAAAACTAAAGATAGAATCTCTGGATCCAGAGGATCAAGTCATAATAGACTACTATCCACAAATGTTACACTCTATATCTATTTATAAAGGACATGCAAATATATCAGATCCAAAGAATCCAGTCAATTTCATTACGGTATCCATCAAGTCACGGTCCATATCGATTGCGGACCAAGTCAAAATTTACAACCATATACATTACAATATATACACTTAGGAGGAAAAGTGTAGTGTGGCTGTAAAGACTGTACAGTAATGTAGAAATGTGTGTGCACCCATTTGGGTCTCCCATTTAAAGGTGTTTGTGGGCAAGTGAAGATCATGAGTTTTTCAATACCTCACAGTACTATGGGGGCACCGCTCGGCAGAGGAATCTCTTTAAATGGGGTGTGTAAGGACAGAGAGTATCCCCTAACCCAAGACGCTGCCTCCCTATATCCCACAACACTTGTGTTGAGCTGTGGGATCTATCCCACAAAGCCTTAATTTTACTACCTTAAACTATACCCTTTCTATCAACATGCGCGTCTAATCGATTTTTAAACATGTTTATAGACGTGCTACTAATTACTTCTACCGGCAAACTATTCCAGTATTTACTATTCTATGCGTAAAAAAGTTTTTCGCAACTGCTGTCTCGAACCTTCTACTTGTCAACTTACACCCGTTATTTCTAGTCCTATTATATTGAGATATTTCGAAAAAGCTATCTCTATCTACGTTATCAAACCCATTCATAATTTTGAAAACCTGGATTAGATCACCCCTTAACCTCCTAGTCTCGAGAGTAGTCAATTTTAACTCCTTAAGCCTATCCTCGTACGACTTTGACCTAAGAGACGGAATCATCTTAGTTGCTCGTCTTTGAACTCTTTCGATTTTGTCTATATCTTTGCGCATATGCGGATTCCAAAATTGGACCGCGTACTCCAAATGGGGTCTAACTAATGATTTATAAAGAGGAACTATAATATCGCGCGATTTGTACTCAAAATTTCGAGCTATAAAACCTAACACTTTGTTCGCCTTATTGACCGCTGCTGTACTTTGTTTCGCTACTTTTAAATCACCAGTGACTATAACTCCTAAATCTTTTTCCTGCTCTACGCTTGTTAAATCTTTCCCTGACATACTATACGCAAAATTACCGTTACGCGAACCTATATGCAAAATTTTGCACTTATCCACGTTAAATCTCATTTGCCATGTGACTGACCAATCAACGATTTTATTCAGATCTTCCTGAATTTTACCTCTATCTTCGTCATTAATCGCCCTACCACCCAGCTTCGTGTCATCCGCAAACTTTGAAACTGTACTGACTAGGCCGACATCTAAATCGTTAATATATATAAGAAAAAGCAAGGGGCCCAATACAGAACCCTGAGGAACGCCACTCGCTACATTAGCCCAACACGACTCCGCTCCATCAACGACCACCCTCTGTTTCCTGCCTCGCAACCACTCTTCTAGCCAATTTATTACTACACCCCTGATTCCATGAGCCTTAGTTTTTTCAATGAGTCTTTTGTGCGGCACGGTGTCAAACGCTTTTTGAAAATCTAAATACACTACATCAACCGCCCGATGTCTATCGTAAACGTCAACCACGCTTTGGAAAAATTCTAAAAGATTAGTTAAGCAAGATTTGTTTCGCCTAAATCCGTGCTGCGTATTTCTAACAGATTATGCACTTCTAAGTGTTCGACTATACGATCCCTAATTATTGATTCCAGTAGCTTACCTACAACAGACGTTAAACTGATTGGCCTATAATTTCCCGCCGCACCTTTATCGCCTTTCTTAAAGATAGGTGTTACGTTTGCTAACTTGAAATTATCTGGTACGCACCCCTCAGAAATAGACGCATTAAAAATCTTTGTTAGCGGCACAACAATGCTATCTTTTAATTCTTTTAGTTGTATGGGATATATGGAATCCGGACCCGGTGATTTACGCGTTTTCATTTTATCAATATAGCGCATTACCTCCCTTCACTAACCACATATTATCCAAAATATTACCATTATCAAAGGTATTATGTCTGACCGTAGGGATATTCGTTACATCTTCTATAGTAAAAACTGACGTAAAAAATTCGTTTAGCAAGGTAGCCATTTCCTTGTTTTCAGAAACTAGATCTCCATTTACATTTTCAATGGCCCAAGACACTTTTTACTGGATTTCTATTATTGACGTATTGAAAGAATCGCTTGGGGTTTTCTTTACCGTCACGAGCTATGGAGATTTCAAATTCGCGCTTGGACTTTTTTATTACACTTTTCGCTTCACGCCTAGAGATATGTAGTTGTTTCGTAACAACAAATTGTCTTTATCGCATATGTTGCCTATAAGCCCTATCTCTACTCTTTATAATGTCCTACTCTAGAAGTAAACCACAAGGGCTTGTTGTTTACTTTCGCACGCTTAATTTTGTACGGTACACATTCCTCATTTATAGTCCTAAATACTGTTTCGAACGATTCCCACATTAGTTTTGCGTTGGAGTTCCCCATCACGTTTTCCCAATTGACGTGTGACAATTTATTTCGAAATTTACTAAAGTCTGCGTGCTGGAAGTTAGGAATTTTAGTCGAGTTAGCTGGTTTCGAGTGACTTACTGAGAGGACAAACTCTACCATATTGTGATCGCTATTGCAACGGTTCTATTACTTGAAGATCAGTAATTAGCCTATCATCCGTAGTTATTACTAAATCTAAAATACTGTCCAACCTCGTAGGTTCCCAACCTTTTGAATAAGAAAGCTATCCTCGAGAAAATTAACTAAACGATTACCTTCCGCGTCTCCCTGCATTGTATCGTAATTCACGTTGGCGCAATTAAAGTCACCCATAACTAAAGCCTGCTCACTACCGATTATTCTCTTTAGTTCACGATATAACGCTTCGTCCGTATCAGCTGTTTGATTGGGGGCCTATATATAACCGCAACAAGAAGTTTGAAATCGTTCAATTTAAGTTCTGCTATAGTCGAATCTATCGGTTCTGGAATTGAGTGCTTTACTTCTATAACGTTCGCAATTATCTTTGATATACAACATAACACCGCCTCCTCGCCTACCTATTCTGTTTTTAACAAAAAGTCTATAACCTTTAATTTGATACTCCCCTACAAAGTCACGTGTTTCAGTGCTAAGCCACGATTCATTTATCGCAATTATATAGTCTTTACAAGCAATTAAAAAAAAAATTCGTTTATTTTATTTCGTAGGCTAAGAGCATTTAAGGATAGAACCTTCAAATTGTTTGTAATTGCGAACCTTCGCGAGCGCAGGGGAAATTTATGGAATTTACGCTGGGACCGTTCGAGTTACGGCAGCCTGAAAAGAAGAGACAGTATTATGAAATAGTCTTCCTAAACGCGCAGCTCCAACGTCATTAAGATGAAGTCCATCTTCGAGGAACAAGTCCCTCCTGCCGTAGAAACTGTTCCAAAAATTTGCAAAATGCACTCCTTCCTGTTGGCAAAGAGACTTTAGGTTATTGTTAATATAGGTCGCCTTGCTGTAGAAATCGTTACGTTGGATAATTCGAGGAAGTATACCTGTTAAAACAATCTTTTTAGTTTTTCCTTTATCGCTCTATAAGTCCCTGTACCTAGCCAGCAGTTCTTCCGATCTAGAATTTAAAACGTTATTAGTACCGACATGAATAACATACGTTGTGTCCTCGGGTACATCTGTAAAATGGTCAACACTATTAGTTATATCCTCCACCCTTGCACCAGGGTAGCAGTAACGGCGCCTACGACGAGGGTTTCTCCCACAATTCCTCGAGCTCCTCGAACAATGGAATCGCCAACGAGTCGTATTTCCGGTTCATCATCATCTTCAAAACCTAAAACAGAAAACTTATTGCTTGTTATTACTGGTAGACATGTCTTAGGTTTTCTCAATGGGGCTCCATTACGCACTCGAACGAAGGGTTGGGAACTAGGGGAAGAGAGAGGGCTATAAGTACTATTTATATTATTAATAGAAACTGAGGCAGGAGGGGTCGTAACTGGAGTCTCAAGGGATTCTAATTTTGCCGTCAGGAGCATCACGCTTTCTTCAAGTCTCACCTGGCCTCCCTCTCACGTTCTAACTTCGTTCCTCAGCACTTTTAAGCTTGAGCACCACCTGCAAACTAACTGTTCATATTATTATTAGCCATTGTAAACGCGTAAGCGGCAAATTTCCATTCACAGCGACTGCAAGTACTTGACGGGGGTGCCATGCTTTTAATTAGCTAAAAAAAAAAAAAAAAAAAAACGAGCGTTTGGAAATTAATAAATTACAACGTAGGTCTACCGCTTTTTGAAACGCAGAAACAGGTTCTTGTAACACAAATTTATACTAAATGCATGTAGAATTAAGCTACCGACAAAAGATCTGTAAAAGAAGAGTATTTATAACACTTATCTGTCCGCGATTTGACCCGACTTTTTTCCCTTTTCTTCACACGGTGCGGGACAACACTCTACCTGACCTCTCGAAGGAAGAAAAATGAACCTTATGTCAGCACGTTTTTGATAGATTTGAAAAACAACACGGCAAGCCACGTTTGATCAAATAATATAGTATTGAATAACGACAATAAATGAAATATATTCGTTAATGAATGATTAGTAGCACGAAGTAATTTAGTTATGAATGCACCGAACACTATTTTTTTTTAAAACACTTCTACGAAAACCACTTATTCAATTGATAACAGACACTCGATAAAACACGTGAATATATATATATATATATATATATATTATATGATATATATATATATCTATATATATATATATATGATATAAATATATATATATATATATATAATGATATAAATATATATATATATATATATATATATATATATATGATATATTACATATATATAGGTGTCCCAATTTCTTTTCTTAAGACGACCTGACCACTCGTATCATGCCCGGATGTGGTTTGGCTAAAGCATTGGCTGTGTGATTTTCAACTCGATCAGATGATATTTAGAGGTCCCGACGTTTGATGACTTTTTTCTGGTTTTCAGAATTGATCATTATGGCGTTGACAAGATCAAACATCAAGTTGTGGTTCTTGAGAGGTCTCCGATAGCAGAGCTGGCTAAATCTCGATTACCAAGTAATATGGACGTGTTGCTCCTTTTCTTCTACCATCACCGCGACCAAAAGAAGACAGATTCCAACAGTGTCAAGGCTGTAATATCGGCTGTATTAGAAATCTGGGCTAGAGCCAACTCGAATCTGGCAACAACCTCCGTTCATGCCTCGACTAAACTGAAAGCTTTCGTTCAGAGGTATCGAAATTTGCATAAAAACAAGAACAAGACTGGAATGACTTACAATATGCAGCGGGATGTATTCTTGGCTGATATGGAGGATATTTTTGATGTCGCCCGCTCAGACGTTCTGGATCGGGGAGATATCCCTCTTGAAGACAAGGAATTCCTCATTTCCCAAAGGGCAGATCGACATACGAGTTACATGGGAGGTGAAGATAGAAAATGTAATGCAGCCACAATGAAAAGACAGGAAGGAAAAGAGCTCTTGAGCGGGCACACCGGCGTCAAACGGAGGAGGCTCTAGCTGTAGGAGTCACAGAAGAGGCTACCGACAGCAGTTCTAGCACATCGTCAGCTGACAGTGGAAACGAAGCCGTCACTTGTGGACTTAAACCTTCGAAAGCTCCCAACATGACAGACTAAAAGAAAGTCTGAGTGATCTTGACCTGGCAGCAACTTGGGATCGTGAGGGCCTTTCTGTTCGACAGGCAACATCAGCGTTTGCTGCGACTGCAAAATCCCTAGCTCTCGGTCCTGACAGTGTTCCATCAAAGAGCACGGTTCACCGCTTCCGACAAAAGGCCGTACAATGATAGGGACCAATGTTATTGGCCACCTCGAGCAGCTTCCACCTCGACTGCAGATCCACTGGGACACAAAGTACTCACTGACATCGAACAGGAGGGTAAGTCAGTCGATCGGATTGCTGTTGTGGTGACTGGGGATGGTGTGGAAGAGCTATTAGGAGCACCGAAAGTAATAGACGGCACAGGACAGCAAATGGCAAGCGCAGTCCATCAAGCGCTCACCCTAGTCGGAATTGAGGACAAGATCATAGGCATGGTGTTTGACACGACGGCATCAAACACAGGGATAGTGCAAGGTGCGTGTGCGCGTTTGGAAGCGGCATTGGGAAGATCTCTTTTATGGTTTGCTTGCCGTCATCACGTTCACGAAGTGATTCTCAAGGATGTCTTCGTTGTGTGCCTAGGAACACCACCAAGTCCTCAAATCCCACTTTAAAGGAGATTCAAGGAGGCCTGGCCATCAATGAACCACTGTCAGTTGGATGCATTTGACAAGGACGAGGTTGCTAAAGCCTTCATAAATGACAATGCTTGCCTTTCACAAATGCGACTTGAGGTAATAGACTATCTCCGCGATGCCCTAAGAAGTGGTAATCATCCTCGAGAGGATTATGAAGAACTTCTTCGACTGAGCCTCTTGTACCTCGGAGACGACGTAGGACGTTACAAGCTTCGGCCTCCAGGGGCTTACCATCAGGCCAGATGGATGGCCAAAGGTATTTACTGCCTGAAAATAGCATTACTGCAGTCCCAGTTCTCGAACTTCGTCTCCAAGAACTGCAAGGGGTTCGCCGTATGGCTCTCTTCGTGAGCCTTGTATACGTGCGTCACTGGCACGAGGCTCCCATCGCCATCAAATCTCCCAAAAATGACGTTAGGCTGTGCAATCTTCTTGTAGGTTACCCTGACAAGGACGTTGGAAACACAGCTTACCGGGCTGTGCTCCGTCATCTGTGGTATATCTCGGAGGACTTAATCTGTCTTGCACTGTTTGATGACAGAGTTGACGACAATGAAAAGCGTAACACGACGGCTAACATGAAAAAGCGCCCTGGGAAAGGACTCAAACGGGTCCAAGGCAAGGGACTGCAAGTGGATGGCCGTTTAAGTCCGTGGGTGACGAGTCGATCCACCACACTCTTCCAGTTTCTCCAAGTTGAGCCCACGTTCCACATCAAAGACCCTGAAACATGGCCTACTGACGAAAACTACCGTCTGGCAAAGAGCCGAGCTGCAGAACTGATGGTGGTCAATGATGCAGCAGAGCGAGGCATCGCCCTCATTGAGAAATACACAAGCAAACCTCTGTGCCGTGATGAAGAAGACCTCCAGTTCCTCTTCGAACTGTCCCACTCACACCGACGGAATGTGAGCCGGAAGGGAACAAAAACGGATATCATGAAACACGTGTTTAGTTAAAATGCATAAATGTGATGCTTTGAAATTGTTGTTTGTGTGTTAAGATTAAAATACATGTTTATTTTGTATGATCAACTTTGTGATGGAATTTTTGAGAGAAATATTTCAATTAATTTGCCTTTCAGTTAAGAGGAGAAATAAAGTGTTCAAAGTTCGGGACCTTTAAATTTCCTTCGATCTCTCTGACATTTTACAGGAAGACTTCTAATGGGAAACATCAAAAGAGCGCAACACGAGCGGATTTGTATCCCGAAAATAAATTTGGCCCCCTATGAGTTTGGGACACCCTAAATTATATATATATAATGTTATAATGTTATAATGTTTCAGACCAACAAAGACCCTAGGATCCACTCATGGCTGGTCTACCTAACTGTGTTCGTAATCGTGTATTGTGTATGTCCTCCGTGGTGGCGGAGGGGACCTACAATTTTACGTGCGTTCCGAACCACAAGAACATAAGAAATATATGTAAAAACTGCCGGTAAATTGGCAACGACCAATTTTTACGAAACTAAATAATTATCAATTTAAATCTAATTAATTATCGATTTAAAACTAAAGATAGAATCTCTGGATCCAGAGGATCAAGTCATAATAGACTACTGTCTACAAATGTTACACTCTATATCTATTTATAACGGACATGCAAATATATCAGATCCAAAGAATCCAGTCAATTTCATTACGGTATCCATCAAGTCACGGTCCATATCGATTGCGGACCAAGTCAAAATTTACAACCATATACATTACAATATATACACTTACGAGGAAAAGTGTAGTTGTGGCTGTAAAGACTGTACAGTAATGTAGAAATGTGTGTGCACCCATTTTGGGTCTCCCATTTAAAGGTGTTTGTTGGGCAAGTGAAGATCATGAGTTGCCATGTGACTGACTAATCAACGATTTTATTCAGATCTTCCTGAATTTTACCTCTATCTTCGTCATTAATCGCCCTACCACCCAGCTTCGTGTCATCCGCTAACTTTGAAGCTGTACTGACTAGGCCGACATCTAAATCGTTAATATATATAAGAAAAAGCAGGGCCCAATACAGAACCCTGAGGAACGCCACTCGCTACATTAGCGCAACACGACTCCGCTCCATCAACGACCACCCTCTGTTTCCTACCTCGCAACCACTCTTCTAGCCAATTTATTACTACACCCCTGATTCCATGAGCCTTAGTTTTTTCAATGAGTCTTTTGTGTGGCACGGTGTCGAACGCTTTTTGAAAATCTAAATACACTACATCAACCGCCCGATGTCTATCGTAAACGTCAACCACGCTTTTGAAAAATTCTAAAAGATTAGTTAAGCAAGATTTGTTTCACCTAAAACGGTGCTGCGTATTTCTAACCAGATTATGCACTTCTAAGTGTTCGACTATACGATCCCTAATTATTGATTCCAGTAGCTTACCTACACCAGACGTTAAACCGATTGGCCTATAATTTCCCGCCGCACCTTTATCGCCTTTCTTAAAGATAGGTGTTACGTTTGCTAACTTGAAATTATCTGGTACGCACCCCTGAGAAATAGACGCATTAAAAATCTTTGTTAACGGCACAACAATGCTATCTTTTAATTCTTTTAGTTGTATGGGATATATGGAATCCGGACCCGGTGATTACGCGTTTTCATTTTATCAATATAGAGCATTACTT
>JAJOZX010003571.1:500000-505000 GCA_023014485.1 Bathynomus jamesi | reverse complement strand
TCCTATGTATGTACGTGTGTGTATTCATTTTTACATAAGGACCAAAATCGCCCAACGCGAGTTTGGATAAATATTTGATTCACTTTCAACTTTGCTAAATAATTGGTGACCTGTTGTTTTTTAAAATCTCAATCATTTTTTTAGATTTCGCTTAATAAGGAATCCTGTTAAACTTTGCAATGTTCACATTTTGTATACACTCTCTTTCGTTATAAACAATGAGATCATGTCTTGCCTAAGCATTAAAATTGTACATCTTAAACCTTAAAATTTCACTCATATGCATATTTTAGTGTAAAGATGCATAGTCCGATTTCCACTTTTAGTTAACTTGGCAGATCATGATAACATCAGATCTGAAAAGTCGCGGTTTAAGATAAAAATATGGTTTCGTCTTCAAATATTTTGTTTACTCGTTCAAGCCTTACCACAGCTAAAAAATTTACTTTTTTTAAATATTGTGCAAAAATAATACAGCCTTCTTAGCATTTAATAATAATAATGTTAGCAGTTTTTGGGTATATAAACCCATTCAAATTCATCCATTGTAATTCAGAAGCTAATTCAGAGGCTGAGCACTACCTGTATTTTTTAGCAGTAAATTTACAGTGAAGAAACTTTTTATTGTCCCCTTCGAGCCTTGCTCTCTTCAGAAAAACTTAGAAAACTTTCAGGATACGCTATAAGAAGAATCCGGAACCTTCAGCATTTAGATTGCAAATCTACCAGAGTCCTCCGAGCCACTATAGAAGAACTCGGAGAGTAACATAGTAGAAAAACCACTTCAAGGCACCTATCCGTTGCTTGCATCCTAAACCAGAACCCCCGTCAATCCGAACCACCCCAGGGCCATAGACGGAGGGGTTAACATATATACACGTATATATATATATATATATATATATATATATATACACATATATATATACAGTGCCCGCGAAAAGTATCCGATCACTCAAGAAAATACAATATTTTCCCTTGATATTCAGAGACACGTAATTCACTTTCTATTTGTTCTAGCGACATCTGGTAACTTTGAGGTTGCTCGCTGATATGAGAGCTATCCAACGCATCCTCAAATTAGTGTTCTGGTAGCCTTCGTTGCGGGTGGCTGTGTCTCAAATTTGTCAGATTTCACTGTTTGTGTAAATTTCTTGATATTTTTTTTTTTTACAGAAAGTGGTGTAAATAAAATTTATATATAATGTGTGCTAAAAAACAACTTAAGAGTGATTGTCGAGGTGCTATTGTTGCTTTGCATGCATGTGGGAAATCACAGAGACAGATAGCTAAGGAATTAAACATATCCCAAAGTACCGTTAATTTATGGGTTTCACGGGCTAAGAACAATGGTGGCCTAACCACGCCAGTCCCTAAAAAACGATCTGGCAGACCGAGAAAAACAAATTCGCGAACAGACAAACTTATGAAACGTTTAGTATTGAAAAACCCAACAATAACTGCGAAGAAATAAAATTTAATATGAATAATTTGTTATCTGGTGTTTCTGAACGAACTATCCAGGAGCGGCTCCAAAAAGAACTCGGATTACCATCTCGCCATGCTGCTAAGAAACCGTTCATTAATGAAAAAATGCGTAAAAAACGTGTCGCATTTGTAAAAAATACATTCATTGGACTGTTGATGACTGGAAGAAGGTTTTATTTAGCGATGAGTCGACATTTTTGACATTCAGAAGTTGTCCAAAAAAGGTTCGCCGGCCTATTGGCTCAAATAGGATGGACCCTAAATACACCCTAAAGACAATGAAACACCCTCCAAGTGTGATGGTTTGGGGTTGTTTCGGTTACTATGGGCGTGGAAACTTATATTTTCTTCCGAAGAACACAACTATGAATGGTGCACGGTATTTAGCAATGCTACAGGATAAACTTCCAATGGCAATGGCAATCCAAAGGACAAAAACATACATGCATGATGGTGCACCATGTCACAGGGCCAAAATAGTGACAAAATGGATTACTGACAATAAATTTGATATTTTGGATTGGCCTGGTAATAGTCCAGATCTCTATCCGATAGAAAATCTGTGGCTAATAATAAAAAATAAGGTTGAATGCCACGACACTGGCTCAGTCGAAAAATTACAAGAGGCCATCAAAAAGGTATGGTGCAAGGAAATATCAGTGGAAGTTTGTCAAAACTTGATTAAATCCATGCCAAAACGTCTAGAACAAGTCATCCAAACCAAAGGACAGATGACAAAATACTAATATAAGGTTAGTATACATTTAAACATTGTTTTTTATGTAAAAAATACAAATTTCAAGGGTGATCGGATACTTTTCGCGGGCACTGTATATATACACATTTTATATATATATACACATATATATATATATATATATATATATATACACATATATATACCGGGTGTTTCAAAAGTCCCTCACTAATTTGATTTTCAATTTTCTTTGCAGCTAATCGACCAACGACGTTCATCTTGTGATAAACTCTTACTCAGTAGTTGAGAATTGTTTTGAGTCTACATTTGAAGTTTTGCTCCGTTTTCTTCTGCTACCATGCTGACTCTAGAGCAGAGGTGTAAAATCGCTGCATGGCAGGAGGTTTTTCAATCTGTGGTCGAAGTGCAGCGACGATTCCGGGCAGTCTACGGACAGCATTATGCACCGGATAGGAACACCATCGTCGCCACCCACGGAAGTTTATGGAGACCGGATCCGTAAAGGACAAACCACGATCAGGAAGACCTCGAAGTGGGCGGAGTGAGGAGAATGTCGAAACTGTCCGTGAGGCGTTTACTCAGAGTCAAGGAAAGTCCATTCGGCGAGCTGCTGCGGAACTGAACATCAGCGCGACATCTATCCAACGGATTTTGCGGCGTGGTCTCAAGCTGTATCCGTACAAAATCCAGGTGGTTCAGAAGCTGGAACCTCAAGACTACGATTGCCGGGTGGAGATGTGAGAGACTGCTGCATCACTACGAAAGAGACCCATCGATCCTGGAGCACATGTGGTTCAGCGACGAAGCTCTCTTCCACCTTTCTGGTCGCGTCAATCGGCACAACACCCGCATCTGGGGAACTCACAATCCTGCGGAGATCCGTGAACATGAAAGGGACACGCCGAAATTGGTCGTCTGGTGTGCCATCTCCTCAGCTGGGCTGATTGGTCCGTTCTTCTTCCGGGATCAAGATGGAAATTCCGTGAACGTCAACGGAGACAATTACCTTCGTATGCTTCAGGAGTTCTGCATCCCCAACTGTCAGCTGTAGCTGACATGCAAGAAGTCATTTTCCAGCAAGACGGTGCCCCTGCTCATTACTCGCGTGAGGTTCGCTCATTTCTGAATAAGCAGTTCCCGGATCGGTGGATTGGTCGCCGTGGTCCCATCGAATGGGCTGCTCGCTCGCCTGATCTTACCCCATGCGACTTCTTTTTGTGGGGCTACATTAAGAGCAAAGTGTACGCCACCAAGCCGCGAGTCCTCCCCACACTAGAAGAACGGATCAGGAATGCGTGTGCTTCTGTTACTCCCGAAATGTTGTCCAATGTCGCCCAAGAATGCGTAAAACGGTGGCTCGCTTGTTTCGAAAAAGACGGTGCCCACGTTGAGGTGTACCAGTGACTTTCCAGTAGACTTATGAAGCCAAGTTTGATGCCACCAAAATTCTCATGAATCGTAGACTCAGCAACCAAATTGTCATTTGGTTCCTCTTGTAATTGCTATTTTAATAAAATTTTAAAAATAATGAGGGGACTTTTGAAACACCCTGTATATATATATAATCATGCGGGTTGCTTCTACGAAGCTTTAATTTAATATTTAGGAGAAATCCAATGACAAAAAGGAGTAAATGCCATGAAAAGTGTCTTCTTTAATGCGCAACGTTTCAAGCAATACGCTCATCTTCAGGCTAAACAGTGACAAAAAATGACAATATGAAGTTAAAATCAATAAATAAATGAATGAAACACACAAGACAAAATAATTACTATAAAACCTATTCTTAGAAGCAAAATTTAAAAAGACTAAAAGAAGAGGATTGAATTCAAAGTTATAAAAGAAGTTTACATATAAAAATACAAGAAATTTAAAAAGCTATTTTTAAAATTATAAATAGTAAATTTGAAATTAATACAATGGGATAATTAACACTACTAACCTTTCATTGCTGGTTCCGAGGCACAAGTAATTTAAAACAACAAAGGGAAAATACTATGGGTTGGGTGGTTGGAGAGTTATGAGTTGGGGTGGGGGGGGTTATAAAAAATTTAGAGGGACAGGTGAGGAATCAACGTTTAGAGAAGGGGTCAATGTTTTAATATAAAGGGATTCCAAAATTCTAAGTGAGTTGGGACAACGATTACAGCCAAGAACTTTAAAATTATCCAGTGTGACATCTATTTTACATTCAATACTATGTTCCCGGATACTAGAGGCTTCTTTTTTATTTAAAATTTTACCTGTTCGACAACTTATTCCCATATGCGAATAAAATCTAGCCCTGAGAGCGCGCACGGTGCTGCCAATATAAGTACCAAGTAAACACCTTGGGCAGGTAAATAAATATACAACACAGCTACGCAACGAATCAGGAGTTCGATCCTCCGCTGAGAAAAAGCTACCCAAAGACGTTTTATTAATAAATATAATGCGAAAATCAGTGATAAAAAAATCTTTTTAACAACTTGGTAAATTTAAGTTTAAATTCTTTATTCATGGGACCCATTTCAGGTACCAAGAAATATTTTATATCTTTAGGCACTGAAATACAGGGAAGTTGAGGGCTATAAACATTATTTAAGAAAGATCTTATTAATTTATCTACATATTGAACAGGAAAACTATTATTGGTAAAATATGAACTTAAATTATTAAATTCATCATTAAGGTAAAACTAGAAATCAAATTATATCCTCTGAACAAGAGCTTTAATACACGACATCTTATAGTTAAAATCAGTAAAACAAAAAATTCATGCCCAAACCGGTAAAAGTGGGTTTCCTATAAACTG
>JAJOZX010003571.1:492500-495000 GCA_023014485.1 Bathynomus jamesi | reverse complement strand
TGTAACATATTTGTAGATAGTAGTCTATTATGACTTGATCCTCTGGATCGAGAGATTCTATCTTTAGTTTTAAATCGAAATTAATTATTTTTAAATTGATAATGTATATGGTTGTAAATTTTGACTTGGTCCGCAATCGATATGGACCGTGACTTGATGGATACCGTAATGAAATTGACTGGATTCTTTGGATCTGATATATTTGCATGTCCTTTATAAATAGATATAGAGTGTAAATATTTGTGGATGATAGTAGTCTATTATGACTTGATCCTCTGGATCAGAGATTCTATCTTTAGTTTTAAATCGATATAATTAATTATTTTAAATTGATAATTATTTAGTTTCGTAAAAATTGGTCGTTGCCAATTTACCCGCAATTTTTAAATAAGTTTCTTATGTTCTTGTGGTTCGGAACCCACGTAAAATTGTAGGTCCCCTCCACCACCACGGAGGACATACAGTTAGGAGCCCAGCCATGAGTGGATCCTAGGGTCTTTGTTGGTCTGTAACATTATAACATTATACATTATATATATATATATATACACACACACATATATATATATACACACACATTATATATATACACACACATATATATACACAACATATACACAATAATACACATATATATACATATATATAACATATATATATACACATATATATATATTACACACATATATATATATATAATATATAATATATATATACACACATATATAATGTTATAATGTTTCAGACCAACAAAGACCCTAGGATCCACTCATGGCTGGTCTACCTAACTGTGTTCGTGTATGTCCTCCGTGGTGGCGGAGGGGACCTACAATTTTACGTGGGTTCCGAACCACAAGAACATAAGAAGATGATGTAAAAACTACCGGTAAATTGGCAACGACCAATTTTTACGAAACTAAATAATTATCAATTTAAAACTAATTAATTATCGATTTAAAACTAGATAGAATCTCTGATCCAGAGGATCAAGTCATAATAGACTACTATCCACAAATATGTTACACTCTATATCTATTTATAAAGGACATGCAAATATATCGGATCCAACGAATCCAGTCAATTTCATTACGATATCCATCAAGTCACGGTCCATATCGATAGCGGACCAAGTCAAAATTTACAATCATATACATTACAATATATACACTTACGAGAAAAAGAGTAGGTGTGGCTGTAAAGACTGTACAGTAATGTAGAAATGTGTGTGCACCCATTATGGGTCTCCCATTTAAAGGTGTTTGTGGGGCAAGTGAAGATCATGAGTTTTTCAATACCTCACAGTACTATGGGGGGCACCGCTCGGCAGAGGAATCTCTTTAATGGGGTGTGTAAGGACAGAGAGTATCCCCTAACCCAAGACGCTGCCTCACTATATCCCACAACACTTGTGTTGAGCTGTGGGATCTATCCCCAGAAAGCCTTAATTTTACTACCTTAAACTATACCCTTTCTATCAACATATGCGTCGATCGATTTTTAAACATGTTTATAGACGTGCTACTAATTACTTCTACCGGCAAACTATTCCAGCTATTTACTATTCTATGCGTAAAAAAGTTTTTCGCAACTGCTGTCTCGAACCTTCTACTTGTCAACTTACACCCTTATTTCTAGTCCTATTATATTGAGATATTTCGAAAAGCTATCTCTATCTACGTTATCGAACCCATTCATAATTTTGAAAACCTGGATTAGATCACCCCTTAACCTCCTGGTCTCGAGTGTTGTCAATTTTAACTCCTTAAGCCTATCCTCGTACGACTTTGACCTAAGCGACGGAATCATCTTAGTTGCTCGTCTTTGAACTCTTTCGATTTTGTCTATATCTTTGCACATATACGGATTCCAAAATTGGACCGCGTACTCCAAATGGGGTCTAACTAATGATTTATAAAGTGGAACTATAATATCGCGCGATTTGTACTCAAAATTTCGAGCTATAAAACCTAACACTTTGTTCGCCTTATTGACCGCTGCTCTACTTTGTTTCGCTACTTTTAAATCACCAGTGACTATAACTCCTAAATCTTTTTCCTGCTCTACGCTTGTTAAATCTTTCCCTGACATACTATACGCAAATTTACCGTTACGCGAACCTATATGCAAAATTTTGCACTTATCAACGTTAAATCTCATTTGCCATGTGACTGACCAATCAACGATTTTATTCAGATCTTTCTGAATTTTACCTCTATCTTCGTCATTAATCGCCCTACCACCCAGCTTCGTGTCATCCGCAAACTTTGAAACTGTACTGACTAGGCCGACATCTAAATCGTTAATATATATAAGAAAAAGCAAGGGGCCCAATACAGAACCCTGAGGAACGCCACTCGCTACATTAGCCCAGCACGACTCCGCTCCATCAACGACCACCCTGTTTCCTGCCTCGCAACCGCTCTTCTAGCCAATTTATTACTACACCCGTGATTCCATGAGCCTTAATTTTTTCAATGAGTCTTTTGTGCGGCACGGTGTC
>JAJOZX010003571.1:485000-487500 GCA_023014485.1 Bathynomus jamesi | reverse complement strand
ATAGGCTAATTACTGATCTTCAAGTAATAGAACCGTTAAGCAATAGCGATCACAATATGGTAGAGTTTGTCTTCTCATTAAGTCACTCGAAACCAACTCGACTAAAATTCGTAACTTCCAGCACGCAGACTTTTGTAAATTTCGAAATAAATTGTCACACGTCAATTGGGAAAACGTGATGGGGAACTCCAACGCAAAACTAATGTGGGAATCGTTCGAAACAGTATTTAGGACTATAAATGAGGAATGTGTACCGTACAAAATTAAGCGTGCGAAAGTAAACAACAAGCCCTTGTCGTTTACTTCTAGAGTACGAAACATTATAAAGAGTAGAGATAGGGCTTATAGGCAACATAAGTGCGATAAAGACAATTTGTTGTTACGAAACAACTACATATCTCTGAGGCGTGAAGCGAAAAGTGTAATAAAAAGTCCAAGCGCGAATTTGAAATCTCCATAGCTCGTGACGGTAAAGAAAACCCCAAGCGATTCTTTCAATACGTCAATAATAGAAATCCAGTAAAAAGTGTCTTGGGTCCATTGAAAAATGTAAATGGAGATCGTCTCTGAAAACAAGGAAATGGCTACCTTGCTAAACGAATTTTTTACGTCAGTTTTTACTATAGAAGATGTAACGAATATCCCTACGGTCATAGACATAATACCTTTTGATAATGGTAATATTTTGGATAATATTGTCGTTAGTGAAGGGGAAGTAATGCGCTATATTGATAAAATGAAAACGCGTAAATCACCGGGGCCGGATTCCATATATCCCATACAACTAAAAGAATTAAAAGATAGCATTGTTGTGCCGCTAACAAAGATTTTTAATGCGTCTATTTCTGAGGTGTGCGTACCAGATAATTTCAAGTTAGCAAACGTAACACCTATCTTTAAGAAAGGCGATAAAGGTGCGGCGGGAAATTATAGGCCAATCAGTTTAACGTCTGTTGTAGGTAAGCTACTTGAATTAATAATTAGGAATCGTATAGTCGAACAATTAGAAGTGCATAATCTGGTTAGAAACACGCAGCACGGTTTTAGGCGAAACAAATCTTGCTTAACTAATCTTTTAGAATTTTTCCAAAGCGTGGTTGACGTTTACGATAGACATCGGGCGGTTGATGTAGTGTATTTAGATTTTCAAAAAGCGTTTGACACCGTGCCGCACAAAAGACTCGTTGAAAAAACTAAGGCTCATGGAATCAGGGGTGTAGTAATAAATTGGCTAGAAGAGTGGTTGCGAGGCAGGAAACAGAGGGTGGTCGTTGATGGAGCGGAGTCGTGTTGGGCTAATGTAGCGAGTGGCGTTCATCAGGGTTCTGTATTGGGCCCCTTGCATTTTCTTATATATATTAACGATTTAGATGTCGGCCTAGTCAGTACAGTTTCAAAGTTTGCGGATGACACGAAGCTGGGTGGTAGGGCGATTAATGACGAAGATAGAGGTAAAATTCAGGAAGATCTGAATAAAATCGTTGATGGGTCAGTCACATGGCAAATGAGATTTAACGTGGATAAGTGCAAAATTTTGCATATAGGGTCGCGTAACGGTAATTTTGCGTATAGTATGTCAGGGAAAGATTCAACAAGCGTAGAGCAGGAAAAAGATTTAGGAGTTATAGTCACTGGTGATATAAAAGTAGGGAAACAAAGTACAGCAGCAGTCAATAAGGCGAACAAAGTGTTAGGTTTTATACCTCGAAATTTTGAGTACAAATCGCGCGATATTATAGTTCCACTTTATAAATCATTAGTTAGACCCCATTTGGAGTACGCGGTCCAATTTTGGAATCCGTATATGCGCAAAGATATAGACAAAATAGAAAGAGTTCAAAGACGAGCAACTAAGATGATTCCGTCGCTTAGGTCAAAGTCGTACGAGGATAGGCTTAAGGAGTTAAAATTGACAACACTCGAGACCAGGAGGTTAAGGGGTGATCTAATCCAGGTTTTCAAAATTATGAATGGGTTCGATAACGTAGATAGAGATAGCTTTTTCGAAATATCTCGATATAATAGGACTAGAAATAACGGGTGTAAGTTGACAAGTAGAAGGTTCGAGACAGCAGTTGCGAAAAACTTTTTTACGCATAGAATAGTAAATAGCTGGAATAGTTTGCCGGTAGAAGTAATTAGTAGCACGTCTATAAACATGTTTAAAAATCGATTAGACGCATATGTTGATAGAAAGGGTATAGTTTAAGGTAGTAAAATAAGGCTTCTGGGGATAGATCCCACAGCTCAACACAAGTGTTGTGGGATATAGGGAGGCAGCGTCTTGGGTTAGGGGATACTCTCTGTCCTTACACACCCCATTTAAAGAGATTCCTCTGCCGAGCGGTGCCCCCCATAGTACTGTGAGGTATTGAAAAACTCATGATCTTCACTTGCCCCACAAACACCTTTAAATGGGAGACCCAAAATGGGTGCACACACATTTCTACATTACTGTACAGTCTTTACAGCCACACCTACTCTTTTTCTCGTAAGTGTA
>JAJOZX010003571.1:197500-477500 GCA_023014485.1 Bathynomus jamesi | reverse complement strand
GTTCAGTAACAGAGAATGTGGTGTTAGAGATGGATATTACATAATTATTTTTGTCTTGTATTATTTACAAAATGTTGCTTAATTCATTCATCAAAAATCATTGTAATATTATAATTGGTGTTTGAAAACCCTTATATTCTGCAAAATTTCGGGGGGGGGGGGGGGGGGGGGGGGTGCTACCCCACCTGGCATATAGGAAAAAAACCATATATATATATATATTATAATATTGTGTGTGTGTGTGTGTGTAATGATGTGACATTTTTGGAGTTTGGATATAAATAAAATATGTTGTAATTTTCACATTATTGTTGTACAGGGGGGTGCACAAAATACACAGTTTGCCTAGGGCAGCATATAGTCTAGCACTGGCCCTGGCAGAACCTGAGAGGAAAGTAGGATATCCTTTGAGTCCCAATGTCATAGACAAAGTTGTAAATTTCTATGAGTCTAATGAATTCTCTTGAGTACCTCTGTCCTGGGAAAAAAGACTGTCACAGTTTGTGCTAATGGGGAGAAAATTCAAGAACAGAAGAGATTGTTGTTGGTTAACTTAAATGAATTGTATTTGGCATTCAAAGAGAAACATACTGAAAAAATAGGGTTTTCCAAGTTCTGTCAGCTGAGGCTAAAGTGGTGCATTCCTGTTGGTCCCAAAGGTACACATTCCATTTGTGTCTGCCAACATCATCAAAACACAAAACTGCTTGTAGCAGTAGGGTGTGTCAATTTTGGGGGTGAAATGACTAAATTGAAAATCATGTGATTTGATAGCAATTTAATGTAATCATTTGGCATACAAAATAATATCCTTGCTTCAAAAACATTAAAAAATAACTCCTACCTACATCAATTTTAATTAAAAAATTCAATTTTTTCATAAATTCGTAACAAAATAACAAATGTGCGCAAACATCCTATCAACATTTAAAGTGGCAATAAGATATCATTCAGAATCTTCATTTGAAAGTAACCAATGCAGTGATGTCCTTTTTGCTGCGGTTTCTTGACATCAGCATTCGGCTTGCTACTTGCGCTTTGATGTCAGCCTTCTCGCCTCTCGTGACTGTAAACTTGACTAGCTGCTGCTGTGACCATTTTCACACATCTCTCCACACTCTGAGTGTGAGAAGGCCACTTTCACACTTGCATTGGGGCCTCTTTAAGTTGTGTTAAATCTTTGTTTGTTATACATGTTGTCAGTGGTGGCTCCAAAACTTCCGAACTCAAGTTAACTAATTCTGACAATTTCGTGGCATTGACGTTTATTGGAGGTACCTTCCTTGTCTGAACAGAGCAGTCTTCCAGCTGGTCATCATCTAGTGATGTTCCTCTAAGCTTTAGAATGATTTCCACAGCCTCAGTTCGTTCTTTAGTACATTGGCTGCAGAGTATTGCTTGCAAAACTGCCTCTGGCCTAGCATACCAAGCGGACCTTCTCACCACAGGTAACACGATGTCCACCACTACTTTCCTTTGGGTTCTCAGTAGCTGTAATTGAAACAAGATTGGTTGGGCCCCTCCCTCCACATTGGATTAAGTTTTACATTGAACCAGTGAGGAAGATAAAATCCAATAATAAATTCAACAATCAACATCAAATTCTGTAGCATTTTGCCCTTCAGTGCATGTTTGGAAACCCAAATCCTGCAGAAATGAATTGCTGTAGTTAACCAACGACTGTGACTTACATGTCCAATCTCCAAGAGAGCCAGATTTTGAGGCAATTCTCCTGATCTGATTGCTTGAACAATACAATAAGCGTAAGATTGATTCGTGCTGAGGTCTTTGATAACTTCTTCAGACAACACTGGAAGGAGGGGCCTACTTCGACCTTTGGAAATTTTGTATTTATTTCTAATTCCATTGCTTCATCTAGCATGTTGCCAAGGGGGCCTGACCACTTGTTGTTGCTCTTTGTAGGACCATCAAGTTCCTGGATGAGATGACGAAGAGGTAGTTCCCCTGTATGCAAATCACATACAATCCAAACAAGCCTTCTTCCAAGTTTTTTCTCTAAATGCATCATAACACTGCCCTGCCATCCAGTGTTCACCGCAGTTGAGTCTCCACCAACAGCCTGCAGTGAACTGTCAAGTCTTCTTTCTTGAAGCCAACATATTATTTGATCAGCAATTGCCTCTGCATGTATCTTGCCTTCTACTTCTGCTTCAGGAACAAAGTGAAACAAATAGCAGCCACCAGGTTCAGAACACACACAGTAGTGTTCTTCTTTGATGAGACCGGGAAACTTTCTGTCCATTCCCTCTACCTCTAGGAGAACTTTTATCTCGTCTCTTCTTCCATCAAACAAAAGGCAAGAGAGACCTTCCTCCTTCAAATCTTTTTCATGCTGATCAGATATTTCCTTCATTATTTTTTCTTGTGCTCTTCTTATCTTATTATGATCTATCACTAAGGATGTATCCTCTCGGCTGATGAGGCCTGCATCTATCCAAGCGGCAGTGGCAATCTCTGCAGTCTCTCATAGCCCTGTATGGTGGCAAATACTGGCAAGGGCAATGTTTGAGATGTCTTTAGTGGTGTAGTGGTTAGTGTAGCTGACTACAAATCCATCAGCCCCGGGTTTGAGACCCGGTGATGGCAGCTGACGCGTAGTAAAACCCAGCTGTTCATCCTTCCACTCAATAAAGAAAGTGGTTGGTAGATACGGTAAATGGGTAGCCTAGTAATTAAGATGCTGGGCTGCGTGGTTCGGATTCCACGTTAAACTGTAGGTCTAAGGTGGAGTGAAAAGCTTGACCTTCGTCAGAATGAACAATTTGGGCAGAAGCTAACCAAAGGTTATATAATAAACCAAAGGTTATATTTCATTCTCTTCGGCGAAGGTTCAGATGGCATTTTGGAGCTATCATCTGATGTTGCTTCTTTCTGTTCATCTGAAGAGCTTTCAAAGAAGTGAGAAGCCTCTTGATAGAGCTCTTCATCTCTTTGGGTGGCTTCTTCACTCTTCTTTTTCTTCCCTCTCTCAGATTTTTCTTAACAATAACAATCTGTTTTTTGGTTTCTGAATAATCTGCCGAACCAATCTGCATACTTCCTTGGCCTCCTGCCTCTGTTCTCTGCGCCTTTATGAAAGCCAGCTCCAAAACAGGGATCTTCTTCTCACGAGGACAGCGACAATCAATGTGAGGGTGAGGTTCTCTTCTGCATGAGGGAGAACAATTGGCTTCAGAACACAACTCTATGGGACACTGGCAGTTAAAAATGTCAAGAAGAGTATCAAGTGTGTGCAAAAATTTATTTTTCTTTGCTAGTTTTCCTTTACCAAGTGATGTCTCAACTGTTTTGTGCCACAGCTTTGTTAATTTTAGCTCAATAGTTCTATACTGATTGAGTACAGGTGGTTTGAATAACACTATCTTTTTTCCACTGATGCAGAAGATGGGGAATCATGTCCCTTATGAGTTCTTCCTCTGTGTAGTTCCTTCTATCCTTTGTATTTTGTTCACGAAGGAGTAACCCTAGTCTCAGCATGTCTCGCACTGTTGTTAGTTCTGATACGGGAAGCTGTACCGACTAACAGGCTCAAGTGGCATGATGACTGACCTCTTGTCTTCAATTTTGGCATCTTAGGAATATCTGAAAAGAAAGAAAAACATTTAAGTATTTTATATCAATTACAATGTTTCAAAGTTTAGTCATTCGATGTTCTAAAATTCAATAAAAAAATATTTCATGGGATTACAATATAATTAGACAGAAGAATATGATGATAATAAATAATTGTAATAATCAATAATCCATACTTACAGTTAAACTGTAGTATTCGTCTAGTAGAATAACTATGAAGTAGGTACAAGAGCAATAACAGCAAAGCACCATCTATGACATCTAAGAGGCAACTGAGGACAGAGTGAGGGACAGTTCTATTCATGTTGTGACTTGTACAATTTAGGGTTCATCAAAAATGGCAACTTTCAAAAATTGATTTGGCCTTACGTTATTATGGTTATATTCCCTAAAAAAAATTCACATGCAAAATTTCAAGTCAATTGATTAATATCTACTGGGTCCAACCTAGCTCCTAAACTTTTACAAAAATGACAATTTTTGGGATAAATTCCCTTAAATTATTTTTTTCACATATACCTTTATTTTATTGAATGATCCTTAAGTACTATAGGCCTAGTATGTTTAGTTTGCTTGTGTTTAAGCCATAGCTACTATTAATAAACATCATTTGCCATCATGAAATACCTATAGCTATTTTTTCTTATTTTCAGGCATGTAGACTACTTTAACCCTCTAACGCCGACTGAGTCGAATACTTAGCTTTTCAAATACACGCATTTAGACTTAACCCTACAAAAACGTTCGGCGTTAAAGGGTTAATATTAATCTATGTTTCTATTACAGGTCAATTTTTGATATATGTTGGTGATAATAGTTGATATATGATATAATGGATAATAGTGGTAAAGCCAGTGAAGCCACTTCTAGTGGTAAAACTTGTTCAAGTGGTGCAGATAAAGTTGATGTAAAAACATGAAAAAAAACCTGTATATTTGGATTAGGTCCTGGCATCACAAATAATGATGCAAAGATTGTAGGATGTCACTTGCCAACAAGTGAACAAGTTCTTAGATGTTTCCTATTTCACCAGCAACAGGGTCTAAAAGAGAGAAGAACTAAGCGAGATATAGCTAAAATTGTTTTAACAGAAATTCAACCATTCTACAATAAAGCCAACATACCAATGATTACTGAGAAAAAAGCATGCGAGAAAATAATTTCATTGTCAGAAAAGAATGCGAAACTGAGAGAAATTCCACTGAAAAGAAGAGAGCTACAAAGTACAAAGACAAGAAGATATGGAAATGCAACTTAAAATGACTTTTCCACTGCGGATTAAAAATGCCAAAAAAATTATGAGTAATCCAGAAGATATACAATTTCTTCAATCTATGCAAGGGGATAGAATTGCTTCTTTTGGAGCTCATGATCAAACTTTAGCATCCAAAATGAAGCGCATTAATTTTCGAAAATGTGAAGAAAATGTGAGAAAAGAAAAGGAATTGAGAGACACTGAAGCTTCTTGCAGTTATGTTGAATTAGAAAGCAGTAGCACAAGCGATACAACTACCATTGAGAGAGTCAGAAGCTAATGATGGAGCTGAAAAAGATGGAAAATCCACACAGTCAACAGTCTGTTTAGGTACTCAAGCTATCATTCCTCATGACATTCTGAAAAGACCGAAACTTGTTTCTTTGGCATCAAGAATGAAAATGACTCCAGCACAACAGGCTGCATTCACAAAAGCTTTTGTTGAAGAATGTGGTGGTAACACTAAGGCAGTGGCAACTTCATATGGTACAGCTGATAGAGCAAGACGCGAAGTAGCCCAAAAAATTTCAAGTTCCATTAAAAAATCCTGGAATCCTCCTAAATTGGCCTCTCTTCATTGGGATTCGAAAATAATTTCTACTCTGCAGGATAAATATGTTACAGAAGAACGATTAGCCATATCAGTTGGAAATTCAATGGATCTCAAACTACTTGGTATTCCATCATATCATCCTAATGCTGGTGGCAGTGGCCAATCTGGGAAAAACTTGACTGAAGAAGTTATGAAGCTACTGAAATTGTGGAACTGCTCCGATTCAATAGTGAACTTGGTTTTCGACACTACAGCAACCAACACGGGACATGTGAGGGCTGCATGCATAACTATCCAACAAGAGATTGGACGGCTTTTATTATGGTCTGCATGCAGGCATCATGTTGGTGAAATTATTATGAGTCATGTGTTTCAGGACATGAAAGTAGAAACTTCGAGTGGACCAGAAATTAAGGTCTAACAGATTTCGAGAAAAGTTTCAGTGGATTTCCAAGGATGAAAAATTGAAAAAAAATTGACTTCAATCAGTACTCCAAAGCTGTCCATGAGATTCTTCAGGAATGGACTGATTATGCAATTCAAATAAGTAATATAGAAAAGCAACATACACGATATGACTACAAACAATTTTCTGACTTAGTTGTGTTATACTTAAATGCAGGACCTAGTGATAAGGATATAACCCTTCAGCGACCTGGTGCTATACATAGAGCCAGATGGATGAGTAAAGCAATATATGCTCTAAAAATTGCATTACTAGAAGATAATATCTCGAAACTACCTTCAGTAACAATCACAAACAAGCAACAAATTCTGAAACTAAGAGACTTTGCAACCTTCATTTCACTGATTTACTACCCATGGTGGATGACCTGCTCTTCAGTTTTTGATGCACCATGGCACGATTTGCAGCTTTACAAAAAGCTTCTTAGATACGAGGAAGTAAACAAGCAAATAGCAAAAGTGCTCTAACATCTTTGAAACGTCATCTCTGGTACCTTTCATCAGAGATGATTCCTCTTGTATTATTCAGCGATTTGGTTCCAAAAAATGAACTTCGTGCTATAACAAACCATCTACTTCCTATAAACCACACAAGATTGAGACAGTGGTTCCAGAAGGTAGACATGGATCTAGTTTTGGAAAGCCTAATTCCCTACCAATCTACGATTGGAAACCACACTAGCTGACTTGGTTGACAAAAACTCATGGTTCATATTCTCTTCACTACAGTTAGACTATGATTTTTTAATGGTTGAGATTATTGAATGGAAAATAACAGCATCATTTATATCTTCCAAAGAAAAACTTTTGGCTATAAATGTCATAAATGATGGCTCTGAGAGGGCAGTAAAACTATGCAGTGACTTTTATGAGGCTGCAAGGACTGAAGAACATCTTCAAAATGTTCTCCAAGTTGTAGAAGCTGACAGAAAAGCCACTCCTAATCTGAGAAAGAGACAAGCTTCTTTATCATCTGTTTTAAAAGAAAAAAGGACAAAGAAGAAGAATTAAGATATCAATAAGCAATAAATCAATTTTTACAAATATTTTATCATGAAATACCATTTTTAATAGGTGGAGGTGGTTGGTGGGATGCTTGGCAAGTTGGGTCCTCGTCCCGCATCCTGGTAACTCACTTCATGATTCTCAGAATAATACAAAAAAAAGTCTAAAAAGACAGATAATTTCATGAATTGAGGCTAAAACTTGCCTGAAACTAACTATATTTACAATTTTTTTTTCAAACAAAATCTACAATGCTTACACAAGATTTTCTAGTAAAACCATAAAATTCCACAATTGTCAAATTTTCATCTTCGAGGTGGACTCACTAAATATTGTCAGAACAGCTTGAAACATGGACAATGAAGGTTTGTTGGGGATTGTAACCATAATATCATAGGGCCGAATCAATATCCGAAGTTCAAAATTTCACCCCTTATAGGCTGATGCACCCTATAATGTACATTGTACAACAACTATATGACCTCGAAAACACTCCATATGCGATCAGTGGGATAATTCTGTGACAGATGAATAGTTAATCAATTTATGTCCTATTATTTAGTAAGAGAGTCAATTTCTGAAACTTTAAGGTAAAATTGATGTAGGTAAGGGTT
Source organism: Bathynomus jamesi (assembly GCA_023014485.1). Classification (NCBI taxonomy): domain Eukaryota; kingdom Metazoa; phylum Arthropoda; class Malacostraca; order Isopoda; family Cirolanidae; genus Bathynomus; species Bathynomus jamesi. The sequence continues at coordinate 470,014 of JAJOZX010003571.1, read as the reverse complement.
ATTTTATTTCATTTTGGTTGGCCAATTTCAAGTTTTGACATGAAGAGAGACTATATTTTCACTACCAAAAATTGATTTGAAAAAAGTTGACAAAATTGACATACCCTATAATGTAGCAGCCTTACCAGTTCAACTTGACTATAAAGACTTGCTATCAAAACTTGTATGTGATGTGCAAAACCATGACTGTGTTGCATGCTTGTGAAACTTGGCCTGGTAAAGAAGCATTGTATGGAAAAACTATACACGCTTACAACATGGTATTGTATATGGTACCTTTACTTCTTAATTAAATATAAATTATTAATTAATTGAATTAAATATCTACAAAATTGCCTCAGGATTGGCGACATAGCCTATTGGGAATGAAAATAATTGACATACATACATAGAACCCATATGTAGGCATCAGGCCTGCATAGCAACAAGAAAACCAAATTTATTATTTCATGTTCAACATTTTTCATTGCTGACTCATGAAAATTACATCGAGAGAAGAGTCAACAAACTTTGCCAAATCAGCAAATAATAAAAATACGAAGATATATATTATATTATAGTGGCTCACTCAGAGCTTGCTTTTGTTACAGCAATTTTAAGCAAGGAAGATGTACTTTATGTTCCTATAAGTTCTGAGTGAAATCCTCTTAATATAAAACTTAACTATAAAAAGGATAGGCCTATTCCTTCAGGTATTTAAGTGTAGTGACCAGGGCCGCCACTTCCATTAGGCGAGGTTAGTAAATGCTAAAGGTGCCAAAGATCTGGGGGGCACCAGCGCCTCCCGCCCTGTGCACGTCTGATAGTATTATGTAAGAACAACATGAAAAAATAATGAAGGAATGAGAAGCATAGACAAATGATGAAAGGTTGTACAACGTATGTACACCAGTTTAGCTTGACTGATATTTACATAATTAACTTATTCATCTTATTGGGTCATTATACAGGGTGGGCCGTAAGTTTCCATACATAGGAAAATTTAAACGTTTGTTTTTATGTTTCAGATACCCTAAGAATATGCGTTTGTAAGATCTTGTTTACTGATGAAGCAAATTTTTACGTCAATGGAGAGGTTAATTGGCAAAACATACGTTATTGGAGTAATGCTAACCCTAACTGGCTGAGTCCGACGAAGATGCAAGGTGCCGGTAAAGTGATGGTGTGGGCCAGGATATGGGGTGACAGAATTATTGGACCAATTTTTGTCAGTGGAAATCTTAATGCCGAAAGGTATCTTAACATGTTTCAAGAAGAGATTTTCCCATCCCTGCTAAACGAGGAAGGTAACTTCCCAGTTTACTTCCAGCAAGATGGAGCTCCACCTCATTATGGTCTTCACGTGCGTCGGTATTTGGATCAGCAGTTTCTGGATGCTTGGATTGGTCGGCGTGGTCCTGTGGAGTGGCCTCCAGATCCCCAGATCTCACCCCCCTTGATTTCTATCTTTGGGGGCACTTGAAGGCCATGGTGTATCAGGAAAAGATACGAGACATAAATCATCTAAAGGAACGTATCACCAACGCCATTACAAGCATAACGTCAACTGTGCTAATGCGTGTTCATCAACAGTGGGGAACACGTATTGAAATGTGTTTTCAAAACAATGGCAACCATGTAGAGCATATTATATAAATAAAAATGGTTGTCCATAAAAAAATGTTTATTTTTCCTATGTATGGAAACTTACGGCCCACCCTGTAGAACTTTCACTATCACGACCTTTAACCCTTTAGGGACGGGAGTCGTAAATAAGCGATTTAAAAATGTTGCGTGCACAGACGGGAGTCGTCAATAAGCGACTCGGCTTATTTATGGCTTAATATGAGTTCCAGGAGTCGTCAATAAGCGAATAACTATTTTTATGTGACATATGCCCTTCTTGCTTGGAAAAAACAGTAGATATGTCCTTTTTGCATGCATATTTTAGCACTTTTGAGCGTTCTGATTTGTTACTACATATGCCTCGCTTTACTCGCTGTTTTGATTGGTCATGACACTTTCTTGAACTGTGAAATGATTTTATAATTTTATAATAAATGTATGTATTAGCAAATTAAAATAGATGAGTGTAAGGCAAATAGTTTCTTCAATATGGTACCTCGATTACTTTGTGGGCAAACCCAATCGTGAAGTGGGAGGTGGGTGGGGGCACCAGCTGCAGTCCTGCTAAGGGTGCCAAATAGGCTGGCACCGGACCTGGTAGTGACTGATTATATTAATTACATCATACCAACTAGTTGTGTAACTCCATCGTACCATGGCTCTACATCAAAACAGAAGCGAGGTCCAATGAAATAATAAGGTAAGGCAATTCCTTTATTTACCATTAGGCAGTGCAAATACTGAAGGCAAATAAACATAAAGAGGTCCTTTGAAGACCTACATATACATAACTAACGAAAAAACGTAGGGCTTTTGTCATTAACTCTCCAATGTAATCTGCTGGAAATTTCCAACGGATGAGGATAAAAGCGGTGATGGGCATCGATACATGAAAATCACTAAAGCAATACCGATACACCGATACTTTCTAGATGTCTTAAGCGATGCCGATACATGCATCGAAGGTACATTTTTATAATTATTCATTTAATATGTAGGTATTAGATATTATTGTTTATACTAGTAATTTGTACGCACTGTAAGTAAAATCAACAACATTTTAATGGGTTTTATAGATGTAAATAAAAACAATTGCTTTATTTAATGAAAGTATGTTTTAATTTTGTAGGATACATGAATGACTGAAAATATTACACTAACAATTAAAAGTAATTACTATTACCCTTCAAAAATACCAGCTGGCTAAACATCGTCAGACAGTCTATTCCTTTTTGGAGCGTGAATGTGACCAGCCAAACTAAACAACCATTCTACAGGAGCAGAGGATGGTAGTGGTGTGTTATACTTCAGGAAGACCCGTAGAATTCCTGGGTACTGCCTCAGAGATTGGAGAGAATGACTTCCGTCACCCAGATACTGTAAAACTTCCATCTCAGTAGAATCTTGGGTTGCAGAGACATGAACCTGTTTAAACTCAACACCGAGTGGGCGTGGCCAATAGTGTTGCAACACCAATGAGCATTTCTATATTATATGAGCGTTTCTATATTATGGTTAATTAATTAATTTGCCAACTTGGCAAAGTCATACACAAACAACACTCATCCAAAACCTACAGACTATACAATGGCGTCCCACAGGGCTCCATACTCTCTCCAATCCTCTTCAACCTTTTCATGCACGACCTCCCACAACCTCTCTCCCCCCATGTCCACGTCTCCTCCTATGCAGATGACCTGACCATAACAGCACAACACCATAACTGTAACACCGCCACACGCCTGATCCAGCAGTACATTACCAATCTGGAACTCTGGCTGACTAACAATAGGATGTCAGCATCCCCTCAAAAATCCTCCATCACCCTCCTAACCTCAGACCGCCACGAATCCCAAGCACCCGAGTGTCACCCTCATGGGACATCCCCTACCTCTAAACAAAACCCCAACAATCCTTGGCCTCACCCTAGACACACACATGTCCTTTTCCCCTCACATATCAAACATTTGCTCCAAAACAACAAAAAAACTCAACGCTCTCAGAACACACACCTCCACAACATTCGGTCAACAGAAGGAATCCCTCAGTATCCTATACAAACAGTTTGTACGTACTACCCTAACTTACGCTGCCCCCGCCTGGTCCCCGTCCATCTCCCACACAAACCAGAAAAAGATACATACCACACAAAACAGAGGTCTCAGAAGCATTACTGGCTGCCTCCGAACCACACCCATCCCACATCTACATGCAGATACGAAAATACTCCCCATCAAACACCACATGAACATGACAGGGACTCCATTCTTCTCTAGAGCACTGGCCCCAGACCACCCCTGTCACCATCTCACATTACACAATCCCCTACCCTGCAACAAAAAAGTACTCCTGCTGCTCACTATTCACAGCTACTGAACAATATCCCCCCCCCCCTCCCCTAAACATCAACCCCATTAAACATATCCACACAGAATTCACCCGGAAATACCTACTCGACCAACCATACAACACTGTCCTTCACGATACTCCCCCTGTAGTCCATCAGAGCGAACAAACCCTCCCAAGGAAAAAAGTTACTCTGGCCAGGCTCCGTTCAGGCCACCATCCCTCCCTCCAACAATACAGACACAGACTCCACCTAGCTGACACCTCCACCTGTCAAAAATGCTACCTCCACCCTGAGGACACAGAACACCTACTCTTACACTGCCACACTATCTCTCAACAAAGACACAACTCCAACATTACCTCTCTACGAGACCTATGGACCCATCCCACGGTGGTCGCGGGATACCTGAGCGCCGCCGGGTTCGTATAAGAGAACCCAGGGGCTACGAAGTAAGTAAGTAATCTCAATAACACAAGTACAAACGTGTTTAAACGTTGCGCTGTACTGTGTGACATAACCAGTAGAGTAGTACTGTCATTAAATAAATATTTATTATTAATGTATATTCATAAATATAACTCAGTAGTGTCATATTATAACATCTATTTAAATATTTAAAAATTCTTATTAATGTATCGATGTATCGATTTTTTTCGATACATTTAAGAAAATTGACCTTAGAGATACCGATAAATTGATACTTTTGTCAAGTAGCTAAAGCGATACCGATACAAAAGTATCGATCGATACATGTATCTAGATACTGCCCATCACTGGTAACAGGCAATCAACCCATAGTCCCTATAGTTTTTTCAAACATTGCATGCATATTTAACCAATTTGTTATCTACAGATGATTTTGACTGGGGTGTTAAAATCTGCTATAAGCAATGGGTACACACAGATAGAACCACTCTTGTTACTCTAGAAACCAATACTCATGATTTTATTAACATTATCATGATTCTTTGGATAATCTCAAGCAGCACCACTTTGTCACCAAGGCACAGTCAAAAGCTTTAGGAAAAAAATGAAGGAGTAGCTTGATGACAAATCAGCCATAGTTCTCTTAGATTTTGCTGAGAATTATAGTTTTATAGTGCAGGATACAGTTCAGGGGCATCATTGGGATAATTCCCAAGCAACTTTACACCCCTTTGTCATGTACATAAGAGAACTTGAAACTAAGGAGCTTAAGTGTATTAATGCTTGTGTTGTATCCAAATGCATGAAGCATGACAACTACTGTACATGCCTTCATATCCACAGTTCTCTCTCACATGAAACAAAAATATCCTCATGTCCAGAAGATTATCTATTTCAGTGATGGCACAGTGAGCCAATATAAGAATTTTAAAAATCTGTCAAACTTATATACAGGGCTGTGGAGTTGGAGTCATGGAGTCGGAAGCAATTTTGGTGCTGCTGGAGTCGGAGTCAGTAAAAATGTACCGACTCCGACCTCAATATAAATTTAAATAAAATATGTTTTTGTGTGATATCACTGGCAGCTATGGTGGTTAAACCACTTAAATAATAAACACAATGTTTTCCATTTCAGACACTAATGCCATTAATTCATTTTTTCTTTTCAGATAATATTTTTTATTTTTAATGCTTATTTAATTTAGAGTTCTTTCTAAATTTCATAAGTTTTTAACTTTCAAGTCTAAAACCCCTTTCACAATGGCAGACTTCCAACAAAGTCTGCAGTTTTTGAATATTTTACAATAACCACAGATGGGAAACATTTCATGTGTCAGTGTATGATAGATGATGATGATGGTGAAAAATTATGTGAAGCAAAAATCAGTGGTTTTACTGGCTCTGATAAAAATGCACCAACCAGATCATCAAATTTGAAAAGACATTTGCAGCGTTTCCATCCCAAAACTTTAGAAGTTGTCATTGAGAAAGATAGTAATAAAAACCTTCCAACTACTTCAAAGTTAACAAAAGATCAGAAATCTACTGAATGACAAGCACCACTTACAAGATTCTTTACTACAGACAAAGTTACCGTAACAATGACCACAGAAAAGTTCAAGAAGCACATCATCGAACTGGTGGTAAGAAATGGTGTAGCCTTATCTTTATTTTCACAACCACCCTTTCTAGGCCTAAATGGAGAAATGGCCAAGAAACTTGGAGTTTCTCTGGAAAGACAAAGTATCAGAAAAATTATAGTTGAAGAAGCCACAAATAAAAAGGAAGAACTTCGAAGAACTCTTAAGGGACGCTTCATGTTTATTAAAATGGATGCAGCCACGCGTCTTAGAGTTAACTATTTTGCCATCAATGCTAGATTTGTTGATGAAAACAATAAAATGGTAACTCAGACATTGGGAGCAAAGGACACCGAGGCACATCATGACAGCGACTATCTTCAGAAGTTAGTGGATGAAGTTTTACAAGACTTTGTAATTAAGAAAGAGCAGATTCTATGTATTGTCACAGATAATGCTTCAAACATGCTAAGCACGATAGAAAAGCTGAATAAAGTTGATGAAGAAAGTGGTTAATGAAGATGACATTCCTGAAACTAATTCTCAAATAGCACAAACAGAACAGAGCGATGAAATTTTAGATGATATTGTTGAAGCAGCATCTAAGCTCCTTCTAATCCAACATATGCGTTGTGTTGTACATACATTGCAGCTAGCAATAAGAGATGGATTGAAAGATCGCCATGCAGCTACTCTGATAGGCAAGTTGAGGCAAGTAGCCACTGCAGCCAGGACCTCTAAAATTGATGCTATTATCCAGAGACGTGCAGGAAAGAGAGCTATTTTGGACCAAGCGACATGCTGGGGGAGAACATATATGATGATTAAGCGTTTGCTTGATCCAAAACCCTTCCTAGAAGACATTGATAATCCCAATGTTTCACTAACTGAAATTCAATGGAGGGAGGTTACACAATTAGAAGCTCTGCTTGCTCACCCTTATACCATCACCAAAAAGTTGCAAGCAGAGGATTTAACTCCTGGTACATTCCTATGGGAATGGAAAAATTTATTATTTCATCTATCCCAAACTGGAGGATTAATTGCTGATGGAATTGTATCCTCAATGAAGAAAAGAGAGGGTCTGCTACTGGGAAATGAGATCTTATTAGCTGCTGTCTACATAGATCCAATGAACCAAATTTTGTTGACTGAAGAACAAATTGCTAAAGCAAAAGAGGCCCTCTGCAAGGTTGCAATTCGCATAAAAGGGCTATTACCTGAAAATCCTGAACCACAGGATGAAGAGATGAGTAGTAAGTCCCTCTCATCCTCTTCAAATAATGAAGAATTAGACTTTCAAAAATATTTAGATAAAATTGAACGCTCAAAAGCAAAGCATTGCCGCTTAAACGTGCATAGGCAACCTTTTGATGTTAAACTAATGAAATTTAAGCAAGATTTTTTTGATGGCCTAAAAGAAGTGGAAAAATATGATCACTCATCTAAACTGACAATACAAGAAGTCATCCCTGCATATCCAGAGATTTTAAGAGATACAGCTATGATAGTAACAGCCATGCCACCCACTCAGGTCAGTGTGGAGAGACTGTTTTCTGTACTGAAAATAATTAAATCAGATTTAAGGGCTTCAATGAAAGAGGATCTGGCAGAAGCAATTCTATTCCTAAGAACAAGTTATTCGTAAATTTTAGATTTTCACCCTTGGCCTTAGTTTAATAAATTTTGCAGGAATACTTTTATATTTTTGATTGCATTTAATGAAATTTTTATTTTGTCAGTCTTAAATTTAATTTTTGTTTTGTTTTATGCTCAATGAATTTTGTTTTTTCATAAATAAAAAATAAAAAAGCCATAATGGCATTGCTACAACCATTAGACTCAAACTTTGCAGGTTATGGGTTTAAAAAGTAGCCTGATGATTCATGTGGTGGTGATGAAATGCCTCGTGTAATTATCATCACAGCAGATTTTGAATTAATATACCTTCGGAGTCAGAGTCGGATAGACAAAAAATTGAGGAGTCTGAGTCAGTTTTTTATATGCCAACTCCACAGCCCTGCTTATATAATCATCAAAGGGATCATAACTTGTCAGCTGAATGGCATTTCTTTGCCACCAGTAGGGTGGTCCATAAAATTGAAGTTTTGATTTTTTGTTATTGCCGGGCGGTAACTTGTGAGGATGACTGAGAAAAAACCTCTGGCCAATTTTTTCCCAAATCAATCACTTTTTAGGGGTAGCACACAGTACTTCATTTTTGCACTACCTAGTAGATTTACTTGTATATTATGTTCCAGTTCCAGTAATACATCTTTTCCTTGACAGATTATTGGTGTAGTGTTCATTGGTTGTGTTTAGTGGTTGGATATATGATGACTCAAGTTCGAAGCTCTTGCTTTTATCTCCTTGAAGGAGATAAAGTGAAGGACAAGCTTCTTGGAAGCAAATTACCATCACGTGAAGAAGTATTGTCATGCTTCCTTCATCACCACACTAATCTTAAGGAGGAGTTGAAGGAAAGTGCTCAAGTAGTGTGGGGTCAACTTGAAATATTTTGGAACAAAGCTCGAATCCCGACAAGGGAAAAATACAAAGGAATCCAAAAGATCTTGGACCTTCACCAAGATTGGATCAAAATAAAAAAAGGACGAATGAGGAGGAGCCAGAAGCAGGTGAGTTGGATGATCAATGATAAATAAAATAGTTTCTCGAGAGTATGACATATTATACTGTACAATAGTCAATACATTTATCATATATATATTATATATATTTATTTATATTTACGTGTACAACGAAGAGGGATTCAAGGAGACACTTCGGAACCTATTTGATATGGCACATGCTGATGCCTTGTCTCTAATCAAAAACCCAGAAGACAAGGCCTTCTTGCTGGCCCAGTGAGAGCCTGGAAGACGGGGATGCATGGTGGGAGTAGACAGAAAAACAGCAGAAAAAGAAAAACAAGCTGCCCACAGGAAGATGGAGGAGGAGATGCGAAAGAGAAAGGTGAGATTGTTCTTCAAATTCCTACTTTCATTTGATTGCAATGATTAGGTTGTTCGTTAACACTAATTGTCCATTTTCTTCGATTGTATTGCAGGCAGTCAATGAAGGTGCATCAATGTCGGGTACAGCAGTATTGGTGTCCTCAACAGAATCCTCAGTCACTGACAAGTCATCCTCCACCGAAGATGAATGGGCAAAAGGTGGAAAGCGACCTCCAAAACAGGTGAAAAGTCAAGAATGTGATAACATCAAATCTAGCTGCTGCCCTAGATCGGACACACACTACAGACAGGATGGCAACCTACATAAGAGCATAGACTGCATTGAGCCTTGGACACAGCCCAATGAATTTTAACATCACCCAGACCTCCATCAAATGGCAGAGAGAACAACATCAGATCATGATCTGCAGTAGCCTAAAAGCTCCCTTTCAGTCCGGTCCTGCAATCATCCACTGGGATGGAAAACTTATTCCAGACCTCCTCAACACCAGAGACCATGCGCGCATGTGGATCGGCTGCCTGTGCTCATTTCCTCCTTTTTGGGTCAATCTCAGCTCCTTGGAGTCCCCAAAATACCAACTGGATCAGGAGAACACCAAGCCAGCGCAGTTTTTGAATTATTGACTGATTGGGGCCTCGAAGAATCTGTCGTGGGGATGTGTTTCGACACCACTGCCTCCAATGCTGGTCGTTTGAATGGAGCAGAAGTTGAAGAAAGACCTCTCCATTTTCCATTTTGCCTGCCATTTTGCCTGCCATCCCTCTAGTGGATGTAAATGGCGCTTTGGCTTCTGATGCTCAGGCGATGGCGGGTATTTTCAATAACTTTTTTGCGACAGTTTTTACCGTAGAGGACGTAAATAATGTCCCCGACGTTGACGATATCGTTCCATTTAGTAGCGAGACTATTTTAGATGAAATAACTGTTTACGAGGCTGAGATTGCGCATTATATCGATAGGCTAAAAGTTAGCAAGGCTCCAGGCCCTGACGCTTTTTATCCTAGACATTTGAAAGACGTTATCGTAGGCCCCTTAGCAAAGATTTTTAATCAGTCACTCGAAACGGGGATTATTCCTGAAGACTTCAAATTAGCTAACGTCACGCCTATTTTTGAAAAAGGCAACCGCGCGGTAGCTAGCAATTATAGGCCCATTAGCTTAACGTCAATTGTCGGTAAACTTTTGGAATCCGTAGTTAGGGATCGTATTATCGATCACTTAGAAAGTAGGGGTTTGATTAATAGTAGTCAGCACGGGTTTCGACGCCATAGGTCTTATTTAACTAATTTGTTAGAATTTTAAAACGAAATAGTGCGCGAATACGATAGGCATAAGGCAGCTGACGTTATTTATTTAGATTTTAAAAAGGCGTTCGATACAGTTCCGCATAGGAGACTAATTGCGAAGGTTAAAGCGCACGGTATCCGCGGTCAGGTAGCTAACTGGTTAGAAGAATGGCTTCGTGCTAGGAGACAGAGGGTCATAGTTAATGGTAGTGAATCGGGGTGGTTAGAGGTAGGTAGTGGTGTCCCACAGGGTTCAGTGTTAGGCCCATTGTTATTCGTAATTTACATTAATGACATAGATGTAGGATTGACTAGTAACGTTTCAAAATTCGCGGACGATACTAAAATAGGCGGTAAGGTTGTTAACGAGGACGATAGAAATAGGATCCAAGACGATGTAAATAGGATTATGGAGTGGACGGATAAGTGGCAGATGCAATTTAATGTAGATAAATGTAAAGTTTTGCATATAGGTTCTCGCAACAATAATTACGCATACACGATGGATGATAGGGATTTAGCGAGCATTGACGAGGAAGTAGATTTAGGCGTACGCGTAACTAAAGATTTAAAGGTTAGGAACCAGTGCCTGGAGTCTTGCGCAAAAGCGAATAGGATGTTAGGCTTCATAGCGCGTAATTTCGAATTTAAATCGAAGGATATTATATTGCCCCTTTACAAGTCCCTAGTCAGGCCTCATTTGGAATATGCAGTTCAGTTTTGGTGTCCGTACTTGCGTGAGGATATTGATAGGTTAGAAAGGGTTCAGCGTTGTGCCACGAAACTTATTCGTCATTGCGCAATAAGCCTTATGAAGATAGGATTAAAGAGTTAGACTTGTATTCACTCGAAACTAGGAGATTAAGGGGGGAGCTTATTGAAGTTTTCAAAATCGTTAATAACATCGATAACGTAAATTTTGACAAATTGTTCACTTTTGATAATAGTAATACTCACAATAACGGATTTAAGTTGCGTGGCAGACGTTTCATTACTAATATCGCTAAAAACTTCTTTACGTTTAAAGTAATTGATAAATGGAATAATCTTCCTGCGTCAGTCGTTCATTCTACCAGCGTTAATGTGTTTAAGAACCGTCTTGACAGACATTTTAAAAATATTAACGTTGTTTAAAATTAAAAAAGAAAGTTAACAACAGGAGCTCTGGTGGTGGTGCTCGAGGATGAGTCTGTTGACGATGAATGCCAGCTTGTGACATGCCAGCGTGTGATGCCAGCAATAAAAAATAAAAAATAAAAAAATATTAGACTAACACGAATGTAGATGTAGCTTGTAGCGTAAACTAACCCACTTTTTGTTTAACTTTACCTACTTTTTTTTTTTATTTTTTTTTTTTCTCCTTATCTCCTTACTTGCATGTCTAACTCTTTCCTTGCATGTTTGTAGTTTGCATGGTATGACAGTGAGTTAAGACTGTGTTTGCATGGTTTGTAAGCGTTCTTATTTTACTTCTTTTCATTTTTTCACCCCTCTCCTATATTCTCCGACTATTTTTCTGACTTGTCGGCAGTGGCCGGCGGATGATGATGGTGAGACACTTTTCCTCCTTTTCTGAATGAATGTTAACCCATGAGTGATAGGTGTTGCTCTTACTTAACCCCTTCTTCTCTTCTCTTAACCCGCTACTCTTTCCTTTCTCTCGGGCTAACCTTAGAGTGGATCTTAGGGTCTTTGTTAGCCTTAGCTTCTGTAGATCTGTAGATCACATCATGGAAATGATGATCGGTGGAGTTTTCACTGCTTGCTATGGCCCAACGAGTGGACCTGATGTTCCATTGTTCAGCAGGTTTCAGAGCAAATGGACCTTCATCGACACAGGAACATACGGCACTGGATGGGATGAAGAAGAGGTGCATCGACTCTTGGCCCCCATTAGAGATTGGATTCTCCGCTTTGCTGAGGAAAAACACTCCTCAAAATCCTTTCGAGATAACTATCAGGAATTCCTCGATCTGTCCATCATTTTCTTGGGAGGGAGCATTGACAACTACACCTTCAAGCGACCTGGCCCCATGCACCAAGCCAGATGGTTATCTAAGGTGATCTATTCATTGAAGATGTGGCTGTTCAGGGGACAAATCCCAGCCCTCACTCCACAAGAGCAAAAGTGTCTTAAGGATGCCAGTGTCTTCGCTGTTTCCATCTATCTGCAGGCATGGATGACAGCGCCAATAGCTGCTGCTGCGCCTCACAGCGACCTCAGTCTTCTGCAGAGTCTTCGGGAATACCATGACCCCAAAATTTTGGAAGTGGCATTAAAAAAACTCAGCAGTCATCTTTGGTATCTTTCGGAGGAGATGGTGGGCCTCGCGATTTTCGATCCTGAGGTGTCTGAAGAGACTAAAACAGCAATGGTGAAGGCGATGGAGGAAGTTGAAGGAAAGCCTGATTGCCAGAAGAGAAGGAAAGGTGTTGCTGAGGGGGCTTCAATCGAGTCACTAGCAACAGCAAACTCAAAAAGACTGCTGTTGTCTCTGGGGTCAGGTGTGGGATACCTGAGGAAGGAGGTGCGGGATTGGGACAGTGATCCTGATTACCAAATAGCGAAGAAATCAGTGGCAAACCTCTCTGTCATGAACGATCATGCAGAGAGGGGGTTTGCTCTCATTAATGAATACAACGGCTGCCACACCAGGAATGAGGAACAACTGCAGTATCTCCTGCAAGTTGTTGCTAACTACAGGAAGCAGTTTCCTCAACCACTGAAGTCAGCCTGGCAACTGGGCGAGAAAACAAAGATCAAATGAGGTGCAGAGGGAATTGTTAGTCAATTCATTTCGGAATTGTTAGTTACCCTAATAGTCATGTACTATCACCAAGATTAACTTTGCTGTGATTTTCAGATTATACCAAAACTTCAAGTGTCATGTGCTACCCCTACAAATTAACTGATTCAAATAAAACTTTCCCAGAGGTGTTTTCTCATCCATCCTCATAAGTTACAACCCAGCAATAAAAACAAATCACAAAAAAAAATTCCACCCCTATAAGAGTGGACCACCCTAGCCACCAGCCATGGGAAAAGTCTGTGATGGAATTGCAGGGACTGTTAGAATGCTTGTGGCATGAACAAGTCTTCGGGCCACAACTGAAAACCACATCCTTAATCATCTTGATGTGTTTAACTGGGCAAGGGAAAACATCAGTGATATAGGTAGAGTTCTACTCCATAGATAAAGACTTAGTGCAAGAAAACTCAGTAAAATTTTATTTAGCCAAAAGATTTGAAGAAAAATGCAAAAACCATGGCAGGCATAAGGTCTCATCACAGTTTCATACCTTGCTCAAGTACCTAGTAAGCTACAGATGAGGAGGATATCTTCAGATGATATTTACACCACTGTGACCATAGGCATTAGTGATGATGATGCAGACCTCACAGATCAAAATGTTGGCAAATGGCAAACTTACCAGCCTGGCAAATATGTAGCATGTGTTTACAATGGAAACTGGTATGTGGGTAATATAAAAGATCATTATAATAAACATTCTGATGTTTTAGTCACTTTCATGAAAAAAGATCACACAAAAGTGTTTTGTCTTGGCCAGCAATGTCAAAAACAGATGAATGCTGGGTGCCATTTCAACATGTTATCTGTGTAGTAAGTGCACCAACTGTCCAGGGAAGAGGTGCTCATCATTACACCTAAACCCAAGTGATCTTAACAAAATTCAAACACTACTGTATTTCCTACATTTCTTTAGTGCTTTAAGTATGAGATGAATGTTGAGTAATCAAGTAATTCATTTGTAGGAACTTCACTTTTAACACACGTTTAAGCAGTACATACCGTATTTACTAAATTGAGGACATGGCAAATTTAACAAATTGAATATTTAAGTTGGAATCTTGATTTCAGAAATATTTTTCAGTTTCAGGTCCCTTATTAAATGACAGAAGGATGTAAAGTTGTATCTGTAATTCTCAAATGTTTCAGATTATCATTTTTCATGATATACAGTATGTATGCGTAATGCTGAAATATATTCATGTTACTCCGATATTTTTACTTTGCATTTTCATGTAAATTATGGTAATTTTGAAAAAAAAAATTAAATTGAAGGAAGCTGACCAAAACCAAACTGTGACTGTATAGTTTGCCTAAATGTATATGAACATATGGTAAAAATATGAAAGTGATGACTAGCTGTCCTGATGGGATAATAATGGCATGAATATAGTCTTTTTGCAAAAATAAAATTTTCCAATTTTTTTATTATGTTTCCAATTCTATAAATAATAAAGAACTTTTGAAAGCATTTCTGACTACAAATACATTATGACAAACTGTAAAATTAATTTCAGCTCTCAAGCATGAATAGTTTTTTTATCAGTATGGTACCAGTGAAAAGGGGGTAAACCATTAGTGAATTTTTAAGCTTTTTGATTTTTGAACCCTTGTAGATGGCAAACTATAAGAGGGAGGGTTCCAGCACAGGTGAAGCAAAAAATTTTCATTTTGACACCTGACCATCTCAGATCTTGCTTATTTTTGGTGTATAAGGTAAGTTTGTGCAAGAAAGCCAGCTGTGAAAGTTTCAGCTTTCTACGACCATTACTTCACGAGTTATGAAGGTCAGAAAAATCAAGGTTAAGGTCAAAATAGCTCAAGGTCGGCATCTTTGGATGCACCACACATATTCACTAATTATCGTAACCATATGAAACTATATGTTTTTGGACTCAGAATGAGCTGTAGAATCCAAAAACGCAACAAAATCAGCAATAGGAGAACAAATAAAAATGTTCACCCTTTTTCAAGGAACGAATTGACCTTTTGACCTTGAAGTTCACACATTTTGGGGAAACATTTCTTTACACAAAATGAAGTTCCATCATTGCACTTTTAATATAAACAATAAAAATGTATCTTATTCACCAACTATACTGTCTTAAAGAATTTTTCAAATTGGCTATTTTTCAAATTTCTGGCAAAATCGCCATATGTACTGTATATGCATATATGTACTGTTAAAATCTAGATATATTCATTATTTAAACTACTTAAGCAAAAATAAATATTATTAGAAATGTGATACAAAATCACTTAGATATAAGCTAGGTACCATAGGTATAACTATGATATAGATCTCTATTTTATTGTGGTCTCCTCCACCCGTACAACCACACCTTTCCACCCTTAGAAATATTTTACTTTTTTTTATAATTACTTTTATTAATAATACATTAATACAAACATATATATATATATATATATATATATATATATATATATATATATATGAGTAAAAAAGGAGTATCATATTATGTAGACCTGTATTCTATAGATACATATTAAACTAGAGCTCTGTACACTTTCGACTCAAGAACAGGAAACTGTGGCAAACAGGTCTGCATGATTACCCTCAGCTGTTAGCATCTCACGATCATCAAAGGCATACTGAATTATTCTTGAACCTGCTGTCAATGATGGAGCAGTCATTGTCTGGATAATATCAGATGATAACATCCAACATGAGTCAGGACGAGAAGGGAAACTATGTTTAGAACGTCTTCCATGGAGACATAAAATTGACCTTATAATCACTAAGTTCTTCTGATACTTCAACCACTAATCCAAACCAAATTTTATTATCATAGTTACAAGCTACATATACCCCAACTTGTATATCTTCAGTTGAAATGTGCTTTTGCTCATGTAAATTATCTTTAAACGATGGATGCACAACTGTCATAATTTTTGTAGGACCTGAGGAAATCTCACCAACCTCCAACTGGGTATGACTAATAGGCACAAATCTATGAAATCTACGAGTACCTGGGATGGTTACAGAATTTTTATATCTATTTTCCAGGAATTCAGTTGTCTGCTGGACATTTTGTTTTGATAAGAATACAAATTTTGTGCTGGTATCTTTCTCATCCAGAAATTTCATCATGTCAAGTGGTGTCAGAATTTGGTCTTTAAATGTACATTGAAGACTGGCACGAGCCATCATTCTTTTTGCTGTGCCTCCGACTCCATCACAAGCACTTTTGCCATGTGAAGTTGCAAAAAAGTGCCATTCAGCATCCAGTCCAAAGTCCTCTTTGTGGTGACACAAATTGGTGAAGTTATATTTATTCTTATACTGCCCTCCGCAACCATCAGTAAAGTAATGAATCTTCTGCAGGCCTGAGCTCTCTTCTTTTATCATGGGGATCAGTTGCTTTAAGAATGCAAAGACAAGGTTTGTACTATGTTTCATGTCATCAGAAATGAAACAATAACTTTAAATTTAATTTCAACATCATTTTCATTTACTTTATAGTAGAACACAAATGGATGAACTGTTGCCTGACTATTTTCCCAATGGTAACCTTGTGCAGCATCTTGTACAATAAATGAGTAGTTTTCAGAGAAGTCTCCTAGGAAAATACCTTCAGTGACCATCAGATTAGCTTTCAGTTTTTTTAGGAAACTTGCTTGTGCATCAGCCACATAAGTGTGTCTTGTTAGTGCACAAATTCTAGTTGCCAAAGACTTAATGAAGTTTTCAAGGGATTCACCGATGTTAATAAGGGTTGTCCGATCCGTGGAAGTCCACTGCTTGTATGTAATTATGGTGCCGACTGCATCCTGAACAGATTCCAATCCTTCAAGGAATGCAATAACACCTTCTTCTCCTGGACACAATGCACATTTTTGTAGCATACACTCTTCCTTTTCACTGTCACAAACTGCATAGAGAATGAGGTCTTTATATGATAGTTGTTTTTCCCCCAAAGCTGATAGCTGAAGTTTGGGATTTTGGTGGTAGGTACAGACACACAGTGTGTGTTCCTCCAGCTCCTGCCAAGACACACCAATTGGGTCTCAATGCAGCAAATGATGAGAAACCTATTTTTGGATTAGTGTCATTTGCCTTGAAAACAGCGAAAATCTCACGTAAATTACCAAGCACCAATCGTTTCTGCTGTAGTTGCTTCTCTCCGTCATGATTCCTAATTGATAGACAATCCTTCTTGCCTGGACATATTCTGCTTATTTCATCTGATTCATAGAAAGTGCACACTGCTTCCTTCTCTTTCTTTGTTATAACCCGACCTTTGCTAATATGTGGAACTTCTGGTAATATGCCATGTTCTTTCTTTATTTTGCGGCTGGTTGAAACCATTCTTGTAGATGCATTGAAGAAAGATGCTGTTCTGTGAATGGTATATGGTGTGTGTGTGTGTGTTAGTA
Source organism: Bathynomus jamesi (assembly GCA_023014485.1). Lineage (NCBI taxonomy): Eukaryota > Metazoa > Arthropoda > Malacostraca > Isopoda > Cirolanidae > Bathynomus > Bathynomus jamesi. The sequence continues at coordinate 452,583 of JAJOZX010003571.1, read as the reverse complement.
TTTGAATCTTCCTCTTGTAGTCAGTCGTCTCACTGAAGGCATTCTTGAGTGCTTGCATCACTCCTGCATGCCTGCGAAAATGATATACATGTTTGAGTAAATTTATATGCAAACATATGATCTATATACTGTATAGGCTTAGTATACTTTAATGAAGGTACTACAGATATATATACAGTACTCACAAATTATTGTCATCCATTTTAGATTGCTTTTCTTCACTTTCTTGTGTAAAACTTGTGTCATATGAAGTTTCTAGCTTTCTCTTCAGGGATGTTGATGCCATTTCAAATTTTGTTTCAGCCTTTGAAGATCTCCCTTTTCGTGACAGACCCTCTGAAAAACAAATAAAATAAATTGTTATAACTTTTTTTAATCAACTGTAGGCCTATAGATGTACATGTACATTACATATGAATTTGGTAAATACCGTATATATAATCATAACTGTATTGATCTTCATTATATAAATTGATATGCATACATCTGAATTTGTCAAATATATAAAGGTTGTAATGTTCATACATGTAGTTATATATATTGATGTTTTGTTGCTATAATATCTACATAAATTAACACTTTAAAAATGCTTAAACTTACTTGTCTTCACTGGTGTCACAATCAGCATTGGAAGAATTGTGTCTAAATCTCCTTGGAAATCTTCAAACATTATTTCAGTAGTACACCCATAGGCAGAGGAACGTTTTTCTGTGGCAGTGGTATCAGTGTCTGAGTTCGAATCTGAGACAATATCAGAGACTTTTTTGTCTTCAGCTTTGATTTTATTGATATCATTAACACAATTTTTACAAATGTAATCTCCATATATTAATCCGTGAATTCCTTGCAGTGTATTACGGACTGGCACAAGTGCTTTTTCGATCTTCTTCTTATGTTTTCTAAGAGGATCAGCACAAACTTTTCTACCCATCTTGTTTATCTGTAAGAAAGGCATAAAATAAGTAATTAATTTATGTTCACAAAATATATTATTTAACAGTACAGTACATATATGCATATACATATGGCGATTTTGCCAGAAATTTGAAAAATAGCCAATTTGAAAAATTCTTTAAGACAGTATTAGTCCAGGCAATTTATAGTTAGACCTGGGCAAAATTGCTTCAGAAGCTTTCTAAACTGTTTCCAGCTCAGGAATCATTGCCGAATAACATATCCAAAATCCGACAAAATTGGACCCCGGGAACACCCCCAAAAATGAAATTCAAAATGGCAGACTGGATGTTTCCTACGAAAAAAAAAAAAAATATAATTTACGCTTTTATTTATAGAGATACATTTGATACTTTTTCTTTCAGTTGTAATGTTTTAAATAATTCAACAATATACAACACAACCAGTTATTACGCAAATATAATGTTATATAGCTTTTTACAGATTTCTATAATCAATAATACAACAATTATTTTTTTCCCAGTTTCAAGTTATGTTCATTACAGAAGAAGTGATACCTGGTCACAAACATACAGAAATTAATCCTCTTCATCACTATCATCGGATAGATTACCGGTACTTGGGTTGTTATCGCAACCACTGATTTGGCACTCGCCACAAGCGGCTGAACAGGGCATTCCATTACACTTGCATCCACATCTTGAAGTAGCACATTTCGTCTTGCAGGAGCAGCGGATCATGTTGAGTAGATAATTTGGAGCTGGTGGCTTGTCGCAGGCTGTAGGGTAGTAGGAATTATTCTTTACATACCAACCCCACTGTTCTGCATCGATCTTCTCTTCTGTAGACTTCCAGATTAGTATTTGAAAGTATGTGCGAAAGCTGTGGTACTTTGTGGACGCATCGGGAGGTGGCAAACGTTCGGGTGTAACAAAAGATTTAGCTGTAGCTACCTTTTCAACTAACATTCGATGACGTAGTGCGTTAGTGGATTCAAATGTTTTGCAGCCATACAACAGAAGCATTGCCTTTCTTCCAGCGGCTTCAATGTCAGAGTGTTGGCAACAATCAGAACAGAATGTATTTGCAACTGAACGGAGTTCAGCCACCTTCATCAGTGTGTCGAATGCTTTGGCTTTACCGATCGAAAAAATTCTGGATGTGCTATCACAGCCCGTGAAAGCATGCACAAACAGGAGATACTTGCAGATGTCATTGCCTAACAATGATTGAATGCTGAGAATATCATACACAGGATTAGGAGATGGTCCCCGACTTATATCGCTGCGATAGTACAACTTGAAACCACTGTCCTTGGCATGGTACAGAAGGAGAATCAGCAAGTCGGTGTCTTCCCCTATTACTGTTGTAGTTGCAGTTTCTGATGAGGAAACTGCTGCACGAACGATGTCCACATCAGCATCCCCATCTGCGTTGTGAACAGTACACCCGTGCTTCTTCAACATCTCACCTACGAGGGAAATAAATGCTTGCTTGTTGTTTTCATTAGCCAAGAAGTGTTCCTTCTGGCCAACAAACTTCATGCTTGGACTGAGATTCACATTTCTGCTTGTCTTGGTGCTGCGTCTTCTGTGAGTCATGTCCTTGACCGTAGGAGAGCTGCTGTAGCCATCAAAAACAATGATTGCTTTTCCATATGTTTTCAGAGTGAAATCGGCATATGAGTTGGCGATGCTGTCATATGTTTCATCTTGACGCCAGGAAACACGATGTAGTAGAGATCCACCATCCAATACGTACTGGTCTGTGCACTGAATTTCTTGAACTTCTTCCATGCGTAAAGTGTCAGTGTATTTGATTATTGCATGAGCTAGCTGAGACTTATCGGGTTTCCTCAAGATACTTCGTGATTCGAACAATGCAGGAGGATATGCACACAGTTCGTAACACATGACATCTTCAAGATTCATGTCTCCGCCAGTGGCAACAGTCATCATTCTCTGAAACAGTAGTGCAGGATCTACTTCTATATCTGAAGCATCAGTGATCACAACGGCAGAAGCAGATCCTAGTGTTTTCACTTTGTCAGATCTTTTGACAGAATATGTAAAGGCTTGTTTCCCAATCATTTTTACGACAATGTTCGTACCGATTGAATGCAATTGATGAACGTTAACTCCAGGATCAGCAGTTAGCCCTGTTACAATGTTGCAGAGACCCGAGGTAGAATGGAATGGGGATAAGGATTCCAGACGTTCAAGTACTTTCTTCATGTCATTACTGTCCCTGATTTGTCTACTTCCCCTCATTTCCTTGTGCTGTTCACTACTTTCCAACAAAACTCTGGTGTATTCCTGCATTGCTAAGTTATAAGTGGAACACAGAGGCATAGAAAAGAGCCACGTTGTCCTTTGGATGTCTGTAAATCCACTTCCGCGTGTCAGTCCGCCTCTGCTTTTCAGGGAACGCATTAGTACTTGTTCCATCACCAGGTCTGTGCCGAGTCCGGCCCATAATCTGTCGCTTCTTCTTACCACAAACTTACCTTCCTGGAACATTTTGTTAACGGCTGGATTTTCAGAAGGCAAACTTAACATTTTCTGCAGGTACAGGTATATCGATTTCAGGTAATTGTGATGTCCTGCTGCTGCAATTATGGGGATGGTCTCCAGCATAGCTTGCAAGCGCAAATTCCACGAGCCGGTTCTGTCTGCTGTTATCAAGGAACGTGCAATGTTGATCATTCGCTGATATTCCAACCAGAGTTGACTTGTTTGCGAAGTAGATTGTAGGTCAGTTTTCTTCGCATCCAAAGTGGTAGCAATCTGAGACAATGCATTCGAAGATTCCACATCCTCAACTGATTGTTTGGCGGTCATAACATCATCGAGCAGGTCACAAGCTTCCTTATGGAGGTCATGAGGAGTTCCATCTTCATTACGAGGGAAAACGTCTGCGACTAGTAAGGTACTAAGAGCTGCATCTACTATCATATGACCACATATCGCTCTTGAAACAGCTTTTCCAGACATCATGTGTTGCACGGCATTTGGTCCGTATATTTCTTGAAGTACTTCAGACAATCCTGAACCATTCATAAGAGTACCGACTGCTCCCAAAAGATTCATCAGTATGAAATGATCCCAGCATTAAAACAATGTCCTGCAGGTCTCTCTGTTCATTGATGATTTGGGAAGCTTTCCAGAACAAAGGCTGATCAAAGGTAATAATGCATGGGACTTTTTGATCGCGTGCTATCTTGCTCAAATATAGTAATGTCGAAAATATGCAGGTCATGTCAGTTGGCGACATATCTATGATGGGAAGGAACGTGATCGACGCCACACCTGGATGTGAGACACTTGATCCACCGTGAATTGCCTGCATTGTTCCGGACCAACTTGGACCTGATCTTTCTGCTGAAGATATCTGCCAGAGAAGACTAAGTCGACTTATGGTGGCAGTGGGTACTGGAAGTTCGCGGAATGAGATGTCCCTCAACATGCTTCTCGCGTGTCTATATTCCCTAATGTCAACGGTTGCAATCTTCTTAATGTCATTGTCACCAACATTACGCCTGTGAATAGAAGGGTGGATCTTGATCTTCGGAGTTATTGCAGCAATCATACCCATTCCATGAAAGGTATTCTTCCCATCCAAAGTGCAGACATCATGATCGACGTTATCTGCTGCTAGAAGGACTGCAGTGTTTTCATCAACAGTAAAAGAGCCAGACCCACTTGCCAGCGCTGCGTTTCTTTCGAATCTTGTTACTTCTGCATACGACGAACAGTAACCCAGCTGATGGAGAACATCAATAAGGTACCTTGACCTAAAGTTGTGGTGTAGCTGAACCGACAAACCGATCTGTAGTGGACATAGTAATCCTCTAGGACAGGTTGCTTGCATAATGCTCTGCCCAATTGCACCTATTTTTCTTGAAGCATCCTGTCCCGCAAATGCTTTTGATAATAGCAATTTCAGACTGTTGGGAATGTAATCAAGAGCACTTTCTGCAGTGATGTCATTTGGAGATGGATACACATCTTTTCTAGGCGAGTCGACAGACTTGATATCACTTCCGATTATTTTTGCAGCAGCTTCTACTAGGTAAATCTTCTGTAGCTCTATATCTATATCACATTCTTTCGACTTTTTGTGATAATCTATAAGAATTTCATTAGCTGTCTCTCGTAGTGTTACTACATCTGCCTTCCCACTTTCACCTGATATTATGATCTTGTCTCCGTAACCTTCTAAAAGCTTTCTCTTCATGTGCCTGCATTCGTAGACAGAGCTCTGACTTCCTTGAAGATATTCCTCCATTTTGGAAATTAGGTCTCCAATCAACAGTTGTTCATCATCATTCTCTTCCAGGTAAGCACAGGTCTGAAGGAATGCTTGGTGTTGCTCTTCATTAGTTGGTCTCCCTTTCTTCGAATCATGATCGTCGGAGGAGTATGCGCGAGGAATGTTTTTCCCACTTCGAAAATTTACGCTGCAGGTGTGATGGTAGAGACAATCTGCAGCAGGAAGATCACGAAGATAATACTCCAGACGGCCTTTTACATTAAACAACCATTCATCGCAGCGGCTTTCACAGCACCTTTTTATGGTTTCGGAGAACTCTGTAGTTCTTATTTTGACATGCTCTGATTTTGGTTTGTGTTTGGAAAAAAAGTCCACAAAGGTATCACAATACAAACAGTGAGTAGCACTGGAAAATGCGTATTCATGAAAACGAGCACTTTTCCTTGGTATTGCCTCGGCTGCGGTCTGTCGCTTCTTTATTTCAATGGTCTTTTTATCCGTAAACCTTTTCCTACATACAACGTGAACACTTATTCCAGCTGTTGCAACATCGCTTCCACGGCTGCGGCTGGATGCATTTATACCATCTGCTCCTTTTTGCGAGATGTGAACCACTTCCTGTCCACTGTCCAATTTCTCCTTACAAATCACACACAATTCTACAGGGGTCTGCATTCTTGAAGGCAGACGCACACTGAGTCAGCCGTACACCGAGTCAGTCTGAAACAGAAAACACAAATTAATAAACTGTGTTGCAGTATTTAAAAGGAGTACATAATAACAGTTTTAAAGAAAATGACAAGCACAAATACGCAGATTTGATAGTGGGTAGTAGGAATTAAAGAGTTGTATATAATATAAGTTTATAAAGATGTAGCAATGTCCATTCTCAAATACACTCCATACAGTATATTTTATTTACATTACGTGACGTCATAGTTTAATACTAGCCGCCTAATACAATTTTTAGTGTCATATAGGTTAATTTAGAAACTAAAATATGTTTTAAAACATTTTACTGATCAAGAAAAACATCATAACTCTCTCTACAAAGCGAAATTAAAATTTATTATATTTCGTAGGAAACTGCCAGTCCGCCATTTTGAATTTCATTTTGGGGTGTTCCCGGGGTCCAATTTTGTCGGATTTTGGATATGTTATTCTGCAATGGTTCCTGAGCTGGAAACAGTTTAGAAAGCTTCTGAAGCAATTTTGCCGAGGTTGAAGCTATTTTTGCTCTAGATTGCCTGGACTATATAGATGGTGAATAAGATACATTTTTATTGTTTATATTAAAAGTGCAATGGTGGAACTTCATTTTGTGTAAAGAAATGTTTCCCCAAAATGTGTGAACTTCAAGGTCAAAGGGTCAATTCATTCCTTGAAAAAGGGTGAACATTTTTATTTGTTCTCCTATTGCTGTTTTCGTTGCATTTTTGGATTCTACAGCTCATTCTGAGTCCAAAAACATATAGTTTCATATGGTTACGATAATTAGTGAATGTGTGAGGTGCATCCAAAGATGCTGACCTTGAGCTATTTTGACCTTAACCTTGATTTTTCTGACCTTCATAACTCGTGAAGTAATGGTCGTAGAAAGCTGAAACTTTCACAGCTGGCTTTCTTGCACAAACTTACCTTATACACCAAAAATAAGCAAGATCTGAGATGGTCGGGTGTTAAGCACTGATTCACCTGTGCTGGAACCCCTCAGAGATAGGTTTGATTTGACATCAAATATGGATTCTATGACTACTGTTTACCATATACTGGGTGTCCCCAAAAAACTATACAGCAATACCCTGATTATCACGGTTAATTGTGCCAATAAAAACACCGCAATATGTGAATTCGCGATAATCGGGATACATAATACAGTACATGTAAAATACGTTAATGTTGCCAAAGTTTCTAAAATAACAATAAAAATGAATAAATGAAACACTGTTTGAAGTTTTATAAGTTTATTAAGCACAGTGAACATAAAAACAATGGAATTAGAGATGCATGAAATGTTTTATTTTTTCAAAAATATTGTAAGGGTAATTCCAGGACAAATAGACAAATGAAAGTGCCAAATGTACACTCCATCTCCAAAATTCATGAAACTTGGTGTGAGGGTTGGTTTTGGTCCAAATTACAAAAATCTGAATTTTTTTTGAAAATTGGTCAAGTTGGTCAAATTTTATGGCTTGACCAAATTTTGGTCAAATGAAAAAACCAACAATATTCAAACGTAAATATCTCACCTGCTAATTGTGGTAGCGTAATAAGTCTTAAATGATAAAATATGTAAAATTAACTGTAGTTTCTAAATATGTATCTTTTTTGTGGGTAACAAAAATAAAATTATGATTTTTTGAAATTTTTTTTTTTTTTTTTTGCAATTTGGCAGCAAAGATATCATTAAAAAAAAAAGACCAAGAATAAAAAATGTTTATTTGATGTATGTACACCATAATAAGTAATAAAAAGTCATCTTATAGTTTATTATAAGGCTCAAAACTGAGTTTGAAATTAAGTAATAAATTTTTTTCAGACAACAAAGATTTATTACAGACTTATTTTCCAAAAAAAGACAATTTTCAAATCATATAAAAAATACAAGTAGATAAACAAAAGGAGAAAAAATCTTTTAAAATATATGTACGGTACAATGTACATTAGGGTGTCCCAATTTTTTTCTTAAGACGACCTGACCACTCGTGTCATGCCCGGATGTGGTTTGGGCTAAAGCATTGGCTGTGTGATTTTCAACTCGATCAGATGATATTTAGAGGTCCCGACGTTTGATGTCTTTTTTTTGGTTTTCAGAATTGATCATTATGGCATTGACAAGATCAAACATCAAGTTGTGGCTTCTTGAGAGGTCTCCGATAGCAGAGCTGGCTAAATCTCGATTACCAAGTAATATGGACGTGTTGCTCCTTTTCTTCTACCATCACCGCGACCAAAAGAAGACAGATTCCAACAGTGTCAAGGCTGTAATATCGGCTGTATTAGAAATCTGGGCTAGAGCCAACTCGAATCTGGCAACAACCTCCGTTCATGCCTCGACTAAACTGAAAGCTTTGGTTCAGAGGTATCGAAATTTGCATAAAAACAAGAACAAGACTGGAATGACTTACAATATGCGGGATGTATTCTTGGCTGATATGGAGGATATTTTTGATGTCGCCCGCTCAGATGTTCTGGATCGGGGAGATATCCCTCTTGAAGACAAGGAATTCCTCATTTCCCAAAGGGCAGATCAACATACGAGTTACATGGGAGGTGAAGATAGAAAATATAATGCAGCCACAATGAAAAGACAGGAAAGGGAAAGAGCTCTTGAGCGGGCACACCAGCGTCAAACAGGAGGCTCTAGCTGTAGGAGTCACAGAAGAGGCTACCGACAGCAGTTCTAGCACATCGTCAGCTGACAGTGGAAATGAAGCCGTCACTTGTGGACTTAAACCTTCAAAAGCTCCCAAACATGACAGACTAAAAGAAAGTCTGAGTGATCTTGACCTGGCAGCAACTTGGGATCGCGAGGGCCTTTCTGTTCGACAGGCAACATCAGCGTTTGCTGCAACTGCAAAATCCCTAGCTCTCGGTCCTGACAGTGTTCCATCAAAGAGCACGGTTCACCGCTTCCGACAAAAGGCCCGTACAATGATAGGGACCAATGTTATTGGCCACCTCGAGCAGCTTCCACCTCGACTGCAGATCCACTGGGACACAAAGATACTCACTGACATCGAACAGGAGGGTAAGTCAGTCGATCGGATTGCTGTTGTGGTGACTGGGGATGGTGTGGAAGAGCTATTAGGAGCACCGAAAATAATAGACGGCACAGGACAGCAAATGGCAAGCGCAGTCCATCAAGCGCTCACCCTAGTCGGAATTGAGGACAAGATCATAGGCATGGTGTTTGACACAACGGCATCAAACACAGGGATAGTGCAAGGTGCTGTGCGCGTTTGGAAGCGGCATTGGGAAGATCTCTTTTATGGTTTGCTTGCCATCATCACGTTCACGAAGTGATTCTCAAGGATGTCTTCGTCGTGTGCCTAGGAACACCACCAAGTCCTCAAATCCCACTTTTCAGGAGATTCAAGGAGGCCTGGCCATCAATGAACCACTGTCAGTTGGATGCATTTGACAAGGACGAGGTGGCTAAAGCCTTCAAATGACAATGCTTGCCTTTCACAAATGCGACTTGAGGTAATAGACTATCTCCGCGATGCCCTAAGAAGTGGTAATCATCCTCGAGAGGATTATGAAGAACTTCTTCGACTGAGCCTCTTGTACCTCGGAGAGATGTAGGACGTTACAAGCTTCGGCCTCCAGGGGCTTACCATCAGGCCAGATGGATGGCCAAAGGTATTTACTGCCTGAAAATAGCATTACTGCAGTCCCAGTTCTCCGAACTTGTCTCCAAGAACTGCAAGGGGTTCGCCGTATGGCTCTCTTCGTGAGCCTTGTATACGTGCGTCACTGGCACGAGGCTCCCATCGCCATCAAATCTCCCAAAAATGACGTTAGGCTGTGCAATCTTCTTGTAGGTTACCCTGACAAGGACATTGGAAACACAGCTTACCGGGCTGTGCTCCGTCATCTGTGGTATATCTCGGAGGACTTAATCTGTCTTGCACTGTTTGATGACAGAGTTGACGACAATGAAAAGCGTAACATGATGGCTAACCTGAAAAAGCGCCTGGGAAAGGACTCAAACGGGTCCAAGGCAAGGGACTGCAAGTGGATGGCCGTTTAAGTCCATGGGTGACGAGTCGATCCACCACACTCTTCCAGTTTCTCCAAGTTGAGCCCACGTTCCTCACCAAAGACCCTGAAACATGGCCTACTGACAAAAACTACCATCTGGCAAAGAGCCGAGCTGCAGAACTGATGGTGGTCAATGATGCAGCAGAGCGAGGCATCGCCCTCATTGAGAAATACACAAGCAAACCTCTGTGCCGTGATGAGAAGACCTCCAGTTCCTCCTTCGAACTGTCCACTCACACCGACGGAATGTGAGCCGGAAGGGAACAAAAACGGATCTCATGAAACACGTGTTTAGTTAAAATGCATAAATGTGATGCTTTGAAATTGTTGTTTGTGTGTTAAGATTAAAATACATGTTTATTTTGTATAATCATCTTTGTGATGGAACTTTTGAGAGAAATATTTCAGTTAATTTGCCTTTCAGTTAAGAGGAGAAATAAAGTGTTCAAAGTTCGGGACCTTTAAATTTCCTTCGATCTCTCTGAAATTTTACAGGAAGACTTCTAATGGGAAACATCAAAAGAGCGCAACACGAGCGGATTTGTATCCCGAAAAAAAATTTGGCCCCCTATGAGTTTGGGACACCCTAATGTACATACATAACCTCTCTTATATTTAGGGACAGAATATATTGACAATAATAATGTTTAATTTATAAAGCGCTTATCAGAGTATAAAATACTCTTCCTAATACTACACGTACACAAGTCTTTGAGAATGAATTAAGAGACAGTATTCTCATCCAGTAAATCCAAATTTTAGACACTAATAATATAATAATAAGAAAAAAGAATTTGAAAAGATTTTTATAACTATTAAGTAGATACACAAATCTTAGATAAAAATTTTAGAAATATTATATAGACAATCTTAAATAGTATACATTCGATAGAATTTATTTTATCTTTGAAAAGTTATTTAATTCTTGAAGCGGAAAAATGTATTGTATTCTTGTTCCTCCTCGTAAACTTGCTTCAATACTCCCAAATATATTTTCTGTTGGAACGTGACAAACATCATCTTGCGCAGGAAAAATGTATGAGGGACATACGCCCAAAGGATGGAGAAATTTTATCAGAAAATCATCATATTCACAGTCAAAGGACTGGACTAATCCGAGCCATAGTTTATTTTCATACATACAACCCACAAAAGAGCCTGTTTCAATTTCGCGTTGAGAGACAGTATTATGTTCTTGATCCGAAGCAGAAACTCTAATGAGCTCTCTTATTTCGACTGACTGTGCACTCTGAGAGAGTGGATAAACCTTCAACGAATTCTTGGAAATTGGGATGAAGCGATGTAATTGTTGAGTACCTTTGATAGAAGTAATAGGTTCACTCAGACTTTTTGCAAAGAAAGCTCTACATCTACAACTTCTGCCTCAGAGACGTAAAAAAGTCAATAGCAATTAGGAATTCTTGAGAGCAGAAATTGTAGAAGTCCTCAGCTGTTAAGATTTGATGGTCAAGAGGCCGTCGTAAGCTTTCTCTGGTGACTGCTCTTTTTACCGTTCCGCCAATACCGTCGCAGGCATTCTTCCCGTGGGATGTCACGAAAAAATTCCACTCAGCATGAATTTTGAAGTCTTCGAAATGATGGCATAAATTTAGAAAATTTGTTTTATTCTTATACTGAGCCGCGCATCCATCTGTGAAATAATGAATTTTAGTTAGGTTTGAATTTTGTTGTTAGATGCACAGGATTAATTTTTTGAGAAAACTATGAACCAGAATTGTATCATGCCTGCGACAGTTTGAAACGAAGCAGTAACTTTTGCAAATTAGTTTTCCTGCATTGTTTTTGGAATAATAAACGAATGGGTGCACTGTACATTGCGAGTTCTCCCAATGAAACCCCTGGGCACAATCTTGTACGATGAATGAGAAGTTTTCCGCGAAATCCCACCAAAACACCTTCATTTTCGGGCAGAGTTTCTTTTAGATTTTTGAAGTAACTTGACTGACATTTATTCGTGAAGTGGTGTCTTGTCAGTTGTGCAATTTTTTTGGTGAGCAATTCCACGTATTCCTCTGGAGTTTCGGTGATATCTTTTAACATACAGTGATCGACGGACACCCATTGTTTATATTTTATCTCTTCCATCGCCATGAAGTCCAAACTTTCCAAATAATTTTTATTCTGACCTCTCGCAGGCATCTTTTGCATTGGTGCATCATACAATCTTCATTGTCCATGCCGCAGATGGATAAAGACATTAATTTTTTGTAGTCTAAATCTTTAATGCCTAATGCTGATATTTGTAGTTTCGGATTTTGGTGATGCGTACATACGCAGACAGAGTTCCGCTTTGTCCCGCAAGCACGCACCACGACGGTCGAAGATGAGCAAAGGTACTAAAGCCTATTTTGGGATTTTCATCATTTTTTGCATATTCAGCATATAACTTTCAAGTTACACAATACCAGTCTTTTTTGTTTTTTTTTTTTTCACCCTCTTCATTTATTGCAAACTTATAATCTTTGATTCCCGGGCACATCCTACTATATTCGTCATTTTCATAAAACTCCGAATGATTTTTTTCATTTCAGCTGTGACGACCTTCCCTTTCGTCATGTTTGGAATGTTAGGAAGAATCCCAAACTGTTTTTGAAGATTGCGGCTCTTACGCACCATATACTTTGTTGCCCCAAAGAAGTCAGCAGTTTTTTCAATGGGATAGGCATACAATGATAGTATTTGTAACCTAAGATTGCGATCGTTACTTGCTTGAAATTTCTCCTTTAATTAATTCTTCCATAACCTTTTGATACCTGAAATAAAGTGTATTTGACAAAGTTTAATTAGTATATTTTTAATTGAACTTTTCATAAAATATATGTATGTATAGAAATGACGTAAGTATAGAGGAGTGTTCTGCACACGATATACTGCGCGGTCATTGCAGTTAAATGTAAAATATATGTATATGTATTATATTGTCCGATTATAAAAATGTAAACAGATAAAACTTAATTTAGTATATACTTCGATGACTGTATTAAATTGTTTAAAATGTCAAATTTCAATAACTATGTCCAAAAAGTAGTCTTGCCTCTACAAATCATCTTCCAAACAACTTTTTTTGGACGGACCAGCTTGAGAATAGTCAATAGGAGCCCCATAAGCAGCTTCAAAACTTCGTTTAACCTTTTCTGTTGTCGATCTGAATCTCGTAGAAGCCTTTATCTGTTTTTGTCCCGGCTTCAATCCAGCTGTAAAACAAATTCATAAATTTAGGTTGCGTGAAATAATCAAATATCAAATATTTTGTATATACAGCGTGTCCCAAAGAAATGTATACCCACTTTGTTCGATAATACCAGCTATGAGGATAATAAATATATTACTTTTTATATGTTTTTTAATAAAGAATTTTCTCCTGAATCTAAGTATGTAATTATTTTTATTAAAAATTGAACAACAAAAACGTTACAGATGTTTAAATTATAATTATTATTTTCGAGACTTCATGTGCGATATTTTCTATTTTAACCAACTGTTTTGAGATACTTATGTTTAGTATTGATATTGAAGCATAAATGTTGTAATTATTAGTTAATTCAAAAAATTTACAAATTCCATGGTTAAATGACACTTTATCCAAGATGTTCAACGTCTTCCAGAACGTTGTTTTTGTAAGTTTTGCACAGTGCCGTCGGTTTCAAACTTATCTCGTATACGTGCAAAAATATTAGAAAATATCGCACATGAAGTCTCAAAAATAATAATTATAATTTAAACATCTAACGTTTTTGTTTTTCAATTTTTAATAAAAATAATTACATATTTAGATTCAGGAGAAAATTCTTCATTAAAAAACATATAAAAAGTAATATATTTATTATCCTCATAGCTGGTATTATCGAACAAAGTGGGTATACATTTCTTTGGGACACGCTGTATATATATTCAAGTGCTGATGCTAATATTTAAAAACAGAAAACTACGAATTTGGCATTAAGAAACAAATGTCCTGAATGGAGTCTCTATTGTTTTATTACCCGTTTTAATAGGGCTTTCATCAAATAAAGGTAAAATAGTCGCTGAGCAAATCTTTATTGAATTGCCTGTCTTGAATGACAAATTCTTCCAATGGTGGTGGATTCGTGGAATCGCTACTGCTTCACTCCATACATTCGTTAAGTATGTCTGGCTCAGGTATTGGTGCAGGTTCCGGCTCTCTGGATGAACGTTGAACATGTTCTAATACAATTGGCTTCTTTTTAATTGTGACATAGCAATTGCTGCATAGTAATTGATTTTCTTCCAAAATTCCATAGCTTGCAGCTGCCATGGAAGAGTTTACTTTTTTGATGTTACAGAAAATTCTTCTTGAGTATTTTTTCATAGGATTGCAACAAAATTTTGTGTTTTGAGGCATTTTAAGGGTTAGGTAAATTTACGTATACTAGAAAATTAGGTGTATATACTGAAAATCTGGAAAGAAAGCAAAAAATTATTAAAATTTGGAAGATTTTTTTTTTTAGTCATTTTTTTTTCATAATAATCATCGATAAGCTGACTTTTTATTACTTATTATGGTGTACATACATCAAATAATAAACATATTTTATTCCTGGTCTTTTTTTCAAAAATGATATCTTCACTGCCAAATTCATAATTTTATTTTTGTTACCCTAAAAAAATGATACATATTTAGAAACAGTTAATTTTACATATTTTATCATTTAAGACGTACTACACTACCACAATTAGGAGCTGAGATATTTACGTTTAAAAATTATTGGTTTTTTCATTTGACCAAAATTTGGTCAAGCCATAAAATTTGACCAACTTGACCAATTTTCAAAAAAATTCAGAAATTTGTAATTTGGACCTAAACCAACCCTCACACCAAGTTTCATGAATTTTGAAGAGGTTACCGTGTACTTCATTTGTCTATTTCTCGTAGAATTACCCGTAAAAGGCTTGTTTGCTTCGCACATTTTTTCTTCTTTTCTTCGTACATACACTGTACGAAGGCAGCAGCAATACTAATGGCATGTTCAGATTACTGTATGATGAGCAAGCACAAACATATGCACATGAAGTACATACGCTACCAGACTTATAATGTTCAAATACCGCAATAACTCGAATTTTTAACGCAATAATCGGGATTATGGTATCAAATTGTAAACCGCTATAAATCGAGAATTGCAATAATTGAAACCGCAATAACCGGGGTATTGCTGTATACTCTTTATAGCAGCATATATTTTATAATTTAAAAAAAAATATATATATATATTGTTATAGCAATTGCCAATGAAAGGTAAATTAGTAATCTAAGTGATCAAAATGTTATAGCGAGTTGTTTGCATATAAAATTTAATTAACTACCGTACACTAAGTGCTCAAAATGTTCTCTGGCAGCATGAATGCACTTTTGAATGCATCGACTAAACCTGGCCTTGTTTTATCAAAGGCCTTGTAATGGCGAAGCCTATGGACTGAATGTAGTCTAGTCCATGACTCCAGATTTGAAAAAATTTACTGGAGCACAGCTCTAAATTTACTTTTTTTCCCCTTACACCACTAGATAGGTTAATGATAGTAAACTCTTGAATTGACGACATACCAATTACAAATTGTTTTAGCTAAACATAATAATACAATAATGTACAGTTTATAACTCACCTTAAGTTTATTTATTCATTGCAGCAGCAATGTATTGATTTACACTTGCTTAAATGGGCTATGGAAATGTCAAATTTGTTGCTTTTTGCTTTATTAGATTTGGATGCAACACTTGAACTTGAAGGCATATTTTGACTCTTCTCTTTATTAACCACAACAGCTTGGTGAGTTTCTTTTGTTAGGCGCAAAATTGCATTCAATGTCTTCTGGATTTGGGAATTTTCAAATTCCTCTAAAGCAGTTTTGTTAGTCTGATGCGCAGATTCCTCACTTACCTTTTGTTTCTTAGGTGGAGGAGAAGCACTTTCTTCAGTCTGTGAAACATCTAGTGAAAAAAGTTTCATTTTCTAGATTAGCAGTTGATGAAGTTGGTTCATTTTTCTGAGGTCTAGCACTAGCACATTTTGTGAACAAACTAAATGACTGCTTTGCCGTATCTCTTTGCTGCACTTCATCCTGGTATTTCTTTACTGCAATATCTAAGCTGTGGGCCCAAACTCTGGGACCTCTTGTATTGTAACAAATATTTTTTTGGAATTAAAATGTTCCTCCCAGTTTTGCTTCTTTGAATATTTGTTCTTGCATTGACCACAAAAGTAACCCCTTTTAACACCCTCACTTTTCTCTCCAACTTCATCAATATTAGGATCCATTATTGATTATTGACTACCTGAAAAAATACAAAATAAGTAAAAGTTAGTAAATATAGTATGGTAAAAGTGAGTAAAAGTAAGTAAATATAGTACAATGAAAGTAAGTAAAAGTAAGTGCTTTAAACTTAGTAAAAGTAAGGAAGAGTAAGTAAAAGTAGGTAAGTTAAAGTAAGTAAAAGTAAGTAAAAGTAAGTAAAAGTAAGTTTAAACTTAACTAAACTTTTCAATTCTAGAGTCATGGTGGATTACTTAAAACCGCACAAGTAATTATCTGGCCAATTTATCAAACCTGGCCGAGATCAATGGAACATAGTCCAATCCTGATAATTTTATATTAAAAAAATATACGTTTTAATAAAATTTTAATTATCAAAACATTGAAGCTTAACAAAAAATAAAAATAATTGTTAAATATGGAATTACCAACTAAACTTAAAATAACTAAATTTGTAATTTAAAAAAATTGGTTTGTACAAGAACGTATACGCAAAAAAATTGCATAATGTCTAGTGGATGAACAAAACCCAAACCCAAATTTACTTTTTCTCATGGTCAAATTTACTGGAGCAATGCTCCCAAGATCCCAGGAATCTGGAGTCATGGTCTAGTCACTCACTAGCTTGCTTCAGACTTAGCCTACGCACTCATTCCACGATCTACAAACTCTACAGCATTCAACAAAAGAACCCATGTTGCGTAAACATTTGACACTGGAGCAACGAAAAAGTGTTCTGAAATGGTATTGGAAATTTGAGAATATGTCCGAAGTCCAGCGGCAATGGATCCAGGAATTTGGTACAAAGCCACCGACACATCTCACCATTACAAGCATCTGTGACAAGTTTGAGGCAGAGGGATCTGCTCAAGATATGCACAAGCTAAGATCTGGATGACGCAAATCAAGTGCAAGTGATGAAAACTCCGTTTTAGTGTTGCAAAAATTTAATCGATCACTACAGAAATCAGTTAGGCAATGCGCCTGTGAGACCGGAATCAGCAAATCAGGTGTTCACCGGATTTTAAAGTCGGCAAAATGGAAAAGCTACATTCCAAGTCTGTTACACGCCATGACTGAAGATGACCCTGATCGCAGACTCGAATTTTGTGAATGGTTTCAGTCAATGGAAGCCAAAGACGTACAGTTTGCCAACAAAATCGTGTGGTCTGATGAAGCTACCTTCAAGCTGAATGGCACAGTAAATCGACACAACTGCAGGTACTGGTCACTTGATAATCCACACATTTATGTGGATAAACATGTTAATTTACCAGGATTAACAGCATGGTGTGGTTTATCATCCAGGGGTTTGGTTGGACCATTTTTCTTTAATGGGACAGTTACCGGTGCCGCATATCTCAACATGCTGCGGACAGAAATTATACCTGCAGTTCGGAAGTTGTTTGGAAACGACAACTTTTACTTTCAACAAGATGGAGCCCCCCCTCATTATCATTGTGATGTCAGAAGGTACCACGATGAAACATTGCCTAACCATTGGATAGGACGAAGAGGAAGCATTGAGTATCCTCCACATTCACCGGACTTGACTCCACTTGATTTTTACTTGTGGGGCTACCTGAAGGATGCAGTTTATGGTACAAGACCTGCAACACTCAAACACCTTAAGGATGCAATTAGGGAAAAGTGCGGGACCATCACAGCATCCACATTAGTCCATGTCTGCGAATCAGTTAGTCGACGCATTCAAAAGTGCATTCATGCTGCCGGAGAACATTTTGAGCACTTGGCGTAGCTAATTAAATTTTATATGCAAACAACTCGCTATAACATTTTGATCTCTTAGATTACTAATTTACCTTTCATTGGCAATTGCTATAACAATATATTGTTTGTTTTTTAAATTATAAAATATATGAGGCTATAAAGAGTATATAGTTTTTTTTGGGACACCCTGTATACCAAATATCAGCCTTGTGAAGGGATAAACAAAAATGATACAGTTGCCTAAAGTTGGACATTCGTGCAATTTTGCCAATGATGCCAAAAAATAAGGAAAAAAGCATAATTTCAAATTGTTGTATCTCAAAAACTATAAGTAATATTGACCTAAAATTTCTGATTTGGGATAGAATTACAAGTGATAATTTTTTCAGAACTTTCTGAGAGGGTGACCTGGGAAGTTGTTCAAAATTTGGGTGATTTTATATGGAATGACCCATTTGTTGTTTTTCTTTTTATATATATATTTTTTTTCAAACACTTAGGTAATACTATAGGCTACTTTTAATGTAACAGTTGCTAATATTTACATTATAACAAAGACTTCTCACTTCACTATAACAACTATTAGCTAGTTTTTCTTTTACTGGAGCTTTAAATAGGCCCTGAAGTTTTGGTATTCACTGTTTAGGATGCATGCGTTAAATGTAAAAGGTATTGTACCTTTCACAGTAAGAGGTCCATACATGAAGAAGCTCCTATTGACCTGATCTATGTCTTCTCATTTGGGCCAAAGAAACTGAATGATTTGGGGTTTGAATCATGAACTTTACTGTTATGGGATCAGGGTGCTGGCTTTCTTTAAAGTTAGTTTATTCTTTCTTGAAAAGGTACAGTCTAGTCCTCTCCAGGCCTGTCATCCTTAAACTTACAATATTTATGCAGATGTTCGGCTGTTGAAGTGTTCTCTTTCTTACAGGCTTTAACATACTCTTGCACATAATCACACACTTCAGTAGGAGTCAAACTGAAACCCCACTTTGCCATGATTGCAAGACACTCGGCTAGTTCAGTTTCACTATGCACTGGTAGGCCAAACCTAGCTCCTGGCCTCTTAGTATTATCTGCTCCTTGTTCATCTATATTTTTCAAATGTCTCAAAAGTGTGGTCTTACTAAAGTTCATTTGCTTAACAGTATCTCTGGCACTCTTTCCATGCACTCTAACAGCAGTAAGAGTATCAGCTAACTTTCTCTCACGATCATCTGTACTGCTTTTATTCTTATATATCTGAACCATTTATCCTGAAATTCACCTGTAGCTAGAGCATCAATAAACAGAACAAACACCTGGAACATACAAACAAAATAGATTATTGCAAATATACGTCATTACATGCATAAAAATGGTATTAATTATATGTTTACAAAAAAAATGCAGGCAGACCGAATAGCCCCAGTGATGAAATTTCACCAAGAGTAATTGGACTGGAAGTTTGATTAATAATAACTTACAAATCACTGCATATTTATGAAAATTACATTTGCCCTTCAACAACAACTAAATGACGATACTTTCCCTAGGCCATTTTTAAATTAAAGCAAAACTGTGGGCACTAGGCAAGGTCCTGCCAAACATTGTTTTTTGAGACACCAGGTTTCGCCAAAGGGTTATTTTGCACCATTTTTACTATTTCTATTCAAATGTTCCTCAAACTCGCTAAAATCTACTACATAACATGAAACTCAGTCTAAATATGTAAAAAAGCTTCCTCTATCATAATCCACTGGCAAATTTAAAAATTCCTAATTTGTTAATTAATAATTAATTAATTAAGGCAGACTGATTAGCCATGGTCAATGCTAGATACTTAAAACAAGATAAGAATTCATTTGTGCTTGCTTGAAGAACATCAACATAGGTACTCAGCAGTGATTTATTTGAGACCAGCATGGCTGAGACTGAGAACTAAACATCCAAGACCAGTCTCGAGTCCTACATCACTGAATGAGCTAATGGGGATCTAGGCTAATCAACCCAAAAAAACTAGGCTTGCACTGAATAAATAGGCCAATAAATTGGCTAGAAAAGTGGTTGTGAGGTAGGAAACAGAGGGTGGTCATTGACGGAGCAGAGTCGTGTTGGGCTAATGTAGCGAGTGGCGTTCCTCAGGGTTCTGTATTGGGCCCCTTGCTTTTTCTTATATATATTAACAATTTAGATGTCGGCCTAGTCAGTACAGTTTCAAAGTTTGCGGATGACACGAAGCTGGGTGGTAGGGCAATTAATGACGAAGATAGAGGTAAAATCCAGGAAGATCTGAATAAAATCATTGATTGGTCAGTCACATGGCAAATGAGATTTAACGTTGATAAGTGCAAAATTTTGCATATAGGTTCGCGCAATGGTAATTTTGTGTATAGTATGTCAGGGAAAGATTTAACAAGCGTAGAGCAGGAAAAAGATTTAGGAGTTATAGTCACTGGTGATTTAAAAGTAGCAAAACAAAGTACAGCAGCGGTCAATGAGGTGAACAAAGTGTTAGGTTTTATAGCTCGGAATTTTGAGTACAAATCGCGCGATATTATAGTTCCTCTTTATAAATCATTAGTTAGACCCCATTTGGAGTATGTGGTCCAATTTTGGAATCCGCATATGCATAAAGATATAGACAAAATCGAAAGAGTTCAAAGACAAGCAACTAAGATGATTCCGTCGCTTAGGTCAAAGTCGTACGAGAATAGGCTTAAGGAGTTAAAATTGACTACACTCGAGACTAGGAGGCTAAGGGGTGATCTAATCCAGGTTTTCAAAATTATGAATGGGTTCAATAATGTAGATAGAGATAGCTTTCTTGAAATATCTCAATATAATAGGACTAGAAATAATGGGTGTAAGTTGACAAGTAGAAGGTTCGAAACAGCAGTTGCCAAAAACTTTTTTATGCATAGAATAGTAAATAGCTGGAATAGTTTACCGGTAGAAGTACAGGCATCCCCCGTTATACGATCATTCAGTTTACGATTTCCCGCGTTAATGATTTTAAAAAAGTACCCCCATCTTTCTATTTACGATTGCCTTATTTCGCGTTAACGATCTCAAACTTGAAAGCATGTCTCAGAAAAGGCCAAGTGCTGGTGCTTCGGGTATTGCTAAGAAGCCTCGCAAGAGTTTGAGCTTGGAGGTTAAGCTTGACATTGTCAAACATCACAAGAATGTACAAGGGGCTAATTCGATAGTGAAGATTCTTGGACTGGCTCAGTCCACTGTGTTGACAGTGATCAAGAATTCCAACAAGATCCTGGTAGCTGGCGAGAATGTGTCGTCGTTATCTGCCAAGAGGATAACGAAGAGCCAGGATTCAATTATCCAAGAGATGGAGAGGCTTCTCAATCTGTGGATAGAGGATCAGAACAGGCGCAGGATGCCTCTCTCCACTGCCCTTATCTGCGCCAAGGCAAAGAAATTGTGGGAGGACATCAGGCAGTCGAGAGGTGAAACCTCCGAAGCGTCATTTAAGGCGAGTTCCGGCTGGTTCAATTGCTTCAAAACACGCACTAGTCTGCATAACCTGCGCCTGATGGGTGAAGCTGCCAGCGCTTTTGGGGGTCTTCCAGAATGTTTGGGAACATATCCCTATTTTTCCCATAAGGCCTTCAGTTCGATATACGATCGTTCGATATACGATGGGGTTTTTAGGGACGCATCCCAATCGTATAACGGGGGCCGCCTGTAATTAGTAGCACGTCTATAAACATGTTTAAAAATTGATTAGACGCATATGTTGATAGATTGGGTATAGATTAAGATAGTAAAATTAAGGCTTTGTGGTGATAGATCCCACAGCTCAACACAAGTGTTGTGGGATATAGGGATAGGGTGTGTCGAATTTTTCAACTTTCAAATTCCAAATATGAGGGGTGCTAAAATGTTGCAGCATGACTTAGGAATTCTAAAGATATTTTTGTTAATTTAATATAATTTAGTTTTGCTTGGTAAGAAGCTACATAAAAATAGTGACTTTTTTACTTTTTTGTGGAATTATATAATAATTATATTAATAATTATATATGCTGTATATATAATGCACTGCTGTTTTTGCTTATTTCACAGGTTGAAACATATTCATCAGTGTGCTGAAGATTACTTGTCCATCAGTGCTACCATCCTAACCAGTGGGAACTGACTTACAATGGCTTCTAAAAGGAGGACAAGACTGGGGACATTCACACATATGAGCAACCTAATTGGAACTGGTAGAGAGTTGTTGCCCTCTGAACTCTCAACTCTGCGAGACGTTCTGAAATATGGGCTACTGCTAAGAGAACAAAGTGGTGAGGATGTGAGAAACTACCCAGCAGCCAGTCTTGCAAAGGACATTTACCCTAAAGTGCTTGAAAAGTGGGAATGAGCACACAGTTCTTTTGTAGCCCCCGTTGTAAATTCACGAGTCACAATCTTAAACAAGATCCAAGAGAGCTGGGAGCAGGCCAAAAACATCTCTCTTGGGAGAGGAAAGCTACATGTCAAAGAGGCTTTCATTGCAAAACTTGACAAGCTTTTTGACATCCTCAGTTGCAAGTGTAAAATTGTTCTCTGCTCTGAATTTGGCTGCCTTGCAGATGCTGGTTGTAAAAACGAAACTCACATTAACTGTACATGCCCTAGGGAGATGAAGATCCCTGTGAAGGAACTTGCTTTCATTAAAGGTCAGAGAGACATTAAAGGTCAGAGAGACAAGTCTGGTTCTATTGGACCACATCAGATTGGCTTGCCAGATCAACCTGAGCACAACAGACAAGTCAAAAAGCAGAAGCAGCAAGACGACGAAAGAAGAAGGCTTGCTGAATATAAGCAGACAAGCAAGCAGGATTAGCCCTGTTCAAAAATCAACTTTTTCTTATTTTCATAGGTTTCTGTACTTTTTCCCATGCTTTTTGACCTGAAAAGGCCGAAAATCACAACCATTTTGACCTAGGTTGTTCGGAAGCATTGCCGCATGGAGCTTTAAGTTTTCTGCCTTGAAATCAGCCAAAAGCACCAGTTCTGGGGTCCCTTGAATCATGTTTTGCACTATAACTTTTTATCTAAACAAGATAGAGCAACAAAATAGGCACCAAATTAAAGTGTTTTTAATCCTCTTTCTAACTTATACAATTATGATAGTCTTGGAACAAGAAATGGCACATTGGTACAAACAAAGATTTCAGAAATATTACAAAATTCATTTTCTCACACTCAAGGCAGACAAGGCGCCTTATTCATGACACAAATTTGAGATTAACATTTTGTCACAAGTCTAATCAATCAAGAAGTGAAAGCATTACATGATGATTAATTTCATAATGACATTTACACAGTCAGTTGTTGAGAGTTTGTTTCTTGAAGCTGTCAAAGTGGCGTCTGTTGAACTCCACAGCTTGAAGGAGATAGTCTCTTTGCTTGGCATCTGTTGTTATGACATTTGCAAAGTCGCTCATCATCTTGACACCACATTCAGCAATGTCATTCACCACTTTCAGATTCTTAACATAGTCCAACACTTTTCTGTAGTCCTCATTCTGTGGCCAAGACGTGACAGGTTCCAGAAGCCACTCGGATCCAATGTTCAGTGTGTCCAGCAGGAAATGTGATTCTGGGCCAATGAGATCAACCAGGGTGGTCTTAGCTGTGACTCTCTGGAATAGAGGCTTTCCTGTTCTGAAGCTGTCTGGCTTCTCAGTGGCATGTAACTGGGCAGCAATGTCGTGCTTCAATGTGTCACTCAATCTACTGCTGAACAGGGCAAATGGCACGACTTCCTGCGTCAGGTACCATTTGTGGTTTTCCATCTTATTAAGTACTGCATCAGCAAGCTCTGGGTCAGTTTTCTTGTACTTCAACATGTCCTGGATTAGACTTAGATCATTCACAGGAGCATCTGCAGCAGACATTGACATCATCCATACAGGAGTGTAGAACAGCGCAAGGAAGGTGTTGAGTCTTTCCAGCTTTGATACAGTGTCTTCGTCGTACTCAAGTTGATCTGCAAACATCAGCATTTTCATGGAGTACAGGTTTCTAGCCATCCATCTGGCCTGATGAATGGCGCCTGGTCGACTCCAGTGAATACCTCGAGGAGGCGTTCCTCCAAGAACAATGACTGTCACTTCAGCCATTTCCCTGTAGTCGGCTCTTGGAAGCCTTTCTGCTGTTAGAATGTCTTGGAGTATTTCTTCACTGTTCTTTTCCTTCAGCCATTTGCTGTTGATAGCCAGCATCTTTGGGTTTTCCTTGGACAAGTCCATCCAAACATCCTTCAGATGCTCAAACCAGGGATTATCTGGCCCCTTCACCTTCCCAAACACCTTCTCCCAAACTGCTCCTACTAGGATTTCCAGGATGTGATGTCGACAGGCCAGATAAAACACCTTTTTGTTCAGCATTTTCTCTAGCAGTTTGGCAGCTCCTCTGTGAACTCCACTGTTACTGGATGTAGTGTCAAAAACAAGGGCAGTAACATTATCCGTAAGTTCCCATGTCTCCAGTAAATCCATTGAAGCCTCAGCCTGAGCTGTGCCAGAAGAATTGTCGATGACAGGTACTCCCAATAACTTTCCTTCAGTGTATGAAGGTGGACCAGACACTAGCACAGCTAAAGTCTCTGAGGTACTTCCAGGTTCACTGCCCAAGACATCTTTGAGCAACTTTCCATCCCAGTGTAAGGCAGCGTACTGTGGGGGGTTTTCACAAAACTTGGACATGTGACTCTGGCTGATATTATACCTGGACAGCATTCTGTTGCAACGTGTTGTTGAGGTTGAGATGACGAAGTTATCCAGATCAGCCCCTCCAGCTTTCAAGGTGGCAGAAACCATGGCAGTAACTTGATTGTCTGATAAACCAAGATGATCAGCTGTATCGCAGATGACATCACATTCCATGACCTTCCTTGGAAACGTCAAAGTCACACTAGTCACAGTGTCTTGATGGTGAGAACATCCAGGACGAGGCTGATGGTAATCCATGTCCTCTGTGTTAGCGTCGTTGTCAGTTGAGTCACCCCAGGTAATGTAATCCACATGAACAACTGCCTCTTGTTCTGCTGCAGCTGTAAAATAGTACATGTTAAGACAGTAATTGTTAAGTACATGCTAAATATCGCAATGGAGTAAAACTTAAAACTTTTTGTGACGTTCAAAGTAATTAGTTTTACCTTGTTCTTGTCTATGCTGCAGTCTTTCATTCCTCGCTGCTTGCTGCAGGATCTTGTCTCAAAAATCTTGTCATGACCAGACATATGACCTTTCCTCTCAGTCTTTTGGTCTTCGTAGAACCTGATATCCTCATCTTTCTTCTCTCTGGATAACAGTCTGTTGTTCTGTATTTCCTGGATTGCATCTGGAGCTCCTATATCGAACAGGCTGTCTAATTCCAGCACAAATGCTCCTCTTTTTCCTCCAGGGTTACTTGCTCTTCCTTTGCTTTTCACCAGAGCACGATGATTCTCATGTAGTTTCATGAAGAGCTTCATTGCGTTGTACTTGGTCATTGTCTTGATCCTAGCCATCTGCCAGAATGGGATGATAGATTCAACTGTTTCATATGCAAGGTCTTGAACCATGGGCCTCCCTGCATTTTCAGGTAAATTCTGAAGATTAAGGAAATACTGGAACGCCTGTCTGTTGGTGGGAAGCTGGGAACCACTGATAAAAGCTGAAGGGTATCCAACCAGGAAAGTTTCAGTGAGAGATCTGGTAGATGGCCCAGTTGACACCTGCCTGCGGACAGTACGTGGAGGTTCTGAGATATCAACTGTGCGCCCACAGAGCTCCCTCAGCTCCTTGCTTAATGCCATTGTGAAGTTGTAACTTGTAGATGGTTTTCTAGATTCTGATTGAGTTTCTGTTGTTTCCTGAAAAATGATAGATAATTATTATTATTATTATTATTAATTATTATTTATTTATTATTATTATTATTCGCTCATCGCGAAGCTGCCAGAGAGACGACCCTGAGGAGGATGGGCGACCTTCAGCACCAGTCGACCTTGGGGAGCCACTCTGCAAAAATCCGGGCATCTCCCCTGCCCCCTGTTTTGGGGTGTGTGGCCTCAGGCCATCCCACGGTCCCTGGACCGGGTTCCATGGGTCTCAACCCAACTATCTCTTTCTCTCCCTACACGCAACACTATCCTCTCTTTTCCAGTTTTTCTAGCTCATGGGAATGATGTCCCAGCCATCATCTCCCTTCTCCTCCTACTAGCCGGTGACATTGAATCCAACCCCAGACCCCACTCCTACACATGCCCTACCTGCCAACATCAAATCAGGCAAAACCAATGGTCAGTCTGTTGCTGTCAATGCTCAGAATGGCTACACCTCTCCTGCACATCACTACCCTCAGTACAATTCTACACACCCCAATGGGCATGCCAGCACTGTCTAGCTAACCCTCAACGCAACCAACCACACACACCCCACCCAAAACACTCGCTGAACATTTTGCAAATAAACATTAATAGCATCAAAAACAACCACCAGGAACTCAACTCTCTCCTTCACACATATAATATACATATAGCACTTATCCAAGAAACTAAACTCTCACCAGACACCAGGCTCCCAGCCTTCAACAATTACTCAACATTAAGACAGGACACTAACCCCATAGAACATGGGCTTATCACACTCATCCATAAAGACATCCCATACACAAATATAACGCAGCACACACACGCCCTCCTTAATAATGACCCTACCCTAAAAACCCAGACTATCAAAATCAAATCCTCCACTTTTCACATCTCAAACATATACATACCCCCTCTACCTCTGCTCACTGCCCCCCACACTACGAGCCCCCCCTGCAACCACTTACACAATACGAGAACCACATTGTGGGAGGTGACTTCAATGCGCATCACCCGACATGGCTCTCCTCTCACATACCAGACGCTCGTGGCATGCTACTCCTAGATGATCTTCATACATACAACATCCTCAACAACAGGAATCAACCCACACGCAAACCCTTGCAACACAACCAACAACACACCTCCCCAGACATTACCTTCTGCTCACCATCCCTACACACACGCACAACATGGCAGACATTACACCACCTCCCCTCCGATCACCTCCCAATACTAATCACCTATCAACACACACACACCCCATCCACACATCCTTCAAACAAACATACACGAACTACAAACATGCAAACTGGCCTTCTTTTATAGGATACATTGAAAACGAGCTTCAGGAATTCTCCACTACTAATTTCCCCTCTATAGACAAGGCTACAGCCCACATAAACAACACTATCACTCGCGCTAGCAAACAATTCAGCCCACAAGGACACAGGAAACACTTCAACCCAAACTTCTCCCCACAAATACACAATCTAATCAAACAAAAACTCATTACGCCAGAAACACAGTCCCACTGCAGAAGACATCGACCTCATACACCACCTTAACACTGACATCACAAATCTAATTAACACTAAACAGTCAGAAAACTGGGAATCCTATTTAACTACACTCAATCACAAGACCAACAGCACCCAACTTTGGAAAACCTTGAAAAAAATCCACACTTCACATACTAACCCACCCCCCACACACGAAGCTCTCCTTTCCAACTGTAACCAAATTCCATCCCCACAAAAACACTGCAACCTACTCATGCACCACTACTCAAAAATTAGCCATAAAATCACTGTTCCCAATAATAGAAAAATCCTCAAAAACATACGGAAACTCTCGGCCAACCCACAACAACACCACATCCATTTACACCCCAAGGCACAGCTGCAGCCACAAAATCCCTTAAAAACTCTCATGCCGAAGGCCCAGACCACATTTCAAACATACATCTCAAACACCTCGGTCCAATTGCTCTTGCAGCCCTCACAAACATATTCAATTACTCCTGGCTTCACAATATCATACCCTCTACCTGGAAGCTGGCACACATCATCCCGATACTGAAACCCAATAAACCCCCCAACCTACCTGCTTCATACTGGCCAATCTCCCTTCTCTCAACCATTTCCAAAGTCCTCGAAAAACTGATATTAAGACGCATGCAACCACACATTACATTTTCACAAACCCAACACGGCTTCAGGTCCGCCCACTCCACCACAACGCTTCTTACAAACCTAACCCAACACATCTTAGATGGCTTCAACCAACTATCCCCCCTGCCAGCACAGTCCTTGTTGCCATCGACATCAACAAAGCTTTCGACACTGTCCCACGCCACATTCTTGCACAAAAGATTATTGATCTTGACATCCCCACCAATGACAAGAAATGGCTTACTAATCTCATCGCAGGCCGACTTGGCAAAGTCATACACAAACAACACTCATCCAAAACCTACAGACTACAATGGCGTCCCACAGGGCTCCATACTCTCTCCAATCCTCTTCAACCTTTTCATGCACGACCTCCCACAACCTCCTCCTATGCAGATGACCTGACCATAACAGCACAACACCATAACCATAACACCGCCACACGCCTGATCCAGCAGTACACTACCAATCTGGAACTCTGGCTGACTAACAATAGGATGTCAGCATCCCCTCAAAAATCCTCCATCACCCTCCTAACCTCAGACCGCCACGAATCCCAAGCACACCCGAGAGTCACCCTCATGGGACATCCCCTACCTCTAAACAAAACCCCAACAATCCTTGGCATCACCCTAGACACACACATGTCCTTTTCCCCTCACATATCAAACATTTGCTCCAAAGCAACAAAAAAACTCAACGCTCTCAGAACACTCACCTCCACAACATTCGGCCAGCAGAAGGAATCCCTTAGTATCCTATACAAACAGTTTGTACGTACTACCCTAACTTACACTGCCCCCGCCTGGTCCCCGTCCATCTCCCACACAAACCAGAAAAAGACACAGACCACACAAAACAGAGGTCTCGGAAGCATTACTGGCTGCCTCCGAACCACACCCATCCCACATCTACATGCAGATACGAAAATACTCCCCATCGAACACCACATGAACATGACAGGGACTCAATTCTTCTCCAGAGCACTGGCCCCAGACCACCCCTATCACCATCTCACATTACACAATCCCCCACCCCGCAACAAAAAACGTACTCCTGCTGCTCACTATTCGCAGCTACTGAACAATATCCCCCATCCTCCCCTAAACATCAACCCCATTAAACATCTCCACACAGAATTTACCCGGAAATACCTACTCGACCAACCACACAACACTGTCCTTCACGATACTCCCCCTGTAGTCCATCAGAGCGAACAAACCCTCCCAAGGAAAACAAGAGTTACTCTGGCCAGGCTCCGTTCAGGCCACCACCCCTCCCTCCAACAATACAGACACAGACTCCACCTAGCTGACACCCCCACCTGTCAAAAGTGCTACCTCCACCCTGAGGACACAGAACACCTACTCTTACACTGCCACACTCTCTCTCAACAAAGACACAACTCCAACATTACCTCTCTACGAGACCTATGGACCCGTCCCACGGTGGTCGCGGGATACCTGAGTGCCGCCGGGTTCGCATAAGAGAACTCGGGGCTACGAAGTAAGAAGTAAGTTATTATTATTATTATTATTTATTAATTTTATGCTCTTTCATTTGATACCTAATTTGTTGCTCTATCTTGTTTAGATCAAAAGTTAAAGTGCAAAACATAATTCAAGGGACCCCGGAATTGGCGCTTTGGCCGATTTCAAGGCAGAAAATTTAAGGCTCCATGCGGCAATGCTTCCCAACATCCTAGGTCAAAATAGTTGTGATTTTCGGCTTTTTCAGGTCAAAAAGCATGGGAAAATGTACAGAAACCTATGAAAATAAGAAAAAGTTGATTTTTGAACAGGCCTAAAGCAGGATGTTTCAATGCCATCAAATGAAATAATTTTCTCTGATGATGAAAATGAAGAACAAATAGCTGATGCTCAAGATGGAAAGGATGGAAGTTATGAAGTGACATTAGAAATACCAAGCACATCTTCAACTTCCAATAAAAAGCCAGAGTACAACACATTAGAAATACCTAATGTTGCTATGCATAGCATCAGATATAATGTTGGCCTGCCATCACCGCTGCTGCCTTTATGGATGCTGGCTTGATCACTGAAGAAGACAAGAGACTTGTAGTTGATCACAATAAAGTCAAGAGGGCCCAAGAAAAAGTTATGAGATCCCTGGATCAGGAATTTGATGATCTTTGTAAGAAGGGTGAAATTGACTGTGCACATCTTCTTTGACGGCTGTCAAGATACAACTAAAGTTATGCTGAAAGCAGACAATTCAGATCACCAGTTCCCCAGCATCATCAAAGAAGAGCATTATTCTGTGTGCAGTGAGCCAGGTGGAAGATCTCTCTACCACTTCACTCCTGAGAAAGGCTCAACGAGAAAAACACTTGCTGAAGTTATTGCTGATAATCTTGTAGATTTCATGAAGAAGGGCATTGATAAAAGCCTGCAGGCCATTGGAGGTGATTCTACAAATGTTAACACTGGCTGGGAGGGTGGTTCCATGCATTGGGTAGAGGTCAAGCTTTGCCGTAAGCTGATCTGGTTGGTTTGTGCCCTCCACACTAACGAGTTACCCCTGCGACACTTGATCACAGCACTGGATGGGAAGACCTTGTCTAACAACAAGTGGACAGGTAACATTGGCAAGATGCTAGACACTGCAACCAAACTTGAAATTGATCCTTCATTCACGAAACTCTCAATTGGAGAGCCTCTTACTTCACTGAGTGACAATGTCATAAAGGATCTCTCTACTGATCAAGCGTACGCCGTACGGGTATAGGATCACACAGGCCATAAGGACAGGAGAACTTCCCACAGATCTGGCCCTTCTTGAAATTGGTCCAGTGAGCCATTCAAGGTGGTTGACAACAGCAAACAGGCTTTGTCGCATATGGGTTTCAAAACATGGCCTTAAAGGCAAAACCCTCAACAACTTAAGACTGATAGTGGAATACATTGTTGGTGTGTACTACCCCAGTTGGTTCAACATCAAAGTAAAACACTCTTGGGTGGAAGGCCCACGCCACATCTTGTTTCAGCTGCGGCTAGTTAGGCTGCAAAAGAAGGCTGTAGTGGATGCTGTTTTGCCAACCATCAAGTGCTCAGCATGGTATGCATTCAGCAAAATGATAATCCAGACACTCTTGTGCTCAGATGACAGTGAGGAGAGGAGAGCTGGTGTCCAAAAGATTGTTGACATGAGGGGTGGAGATGATGACACACTTGGAGATCTTTCTGTACATCCCAGGAAGACACCTTCCATCAACCCCGGTGCTTCTTCCGTGTTGGAGCTGACAGACTGGTCTGACGGGGTAGTTGAACCTCCTTTGACATGTAAACTGACTACAGCGGAAAGAAGTTCTTTGACAAGCCTATGCAAGTTCCACAGTGGCCCTGTCATGCTCAGTCAATAGAGAGGTGTGTGAAACAAGTCACAGAGGCAGCAGGCAGGGTGTATACACATGAGAAACATGAGGGCTATATCAGAGGCCAAGAAGCAAGTCGGCAGCTGATGTCCAAGAACAAATCAAAGCAAGACTTGATGAAACTTGTTGTTTAAATATATATATTTTTTTTTACTGATGTCATTACTTTCTAATGTTGTTTTATGATTACTAGGATATGTTTTATGCAGAGAAACTAAAATTTTTATAGCATTACCTGACATTTTGAGAAGCTAAAATTAATAAATATTGTTTTCCGAGAGCAATTTGTGTGCTTTTTAATCAAACGTAGATTTACCAAGCTAAGTGTTGAGCAATCACAAAAATAATAGCAGATTTGAATTCTTCACATCCAAAAACATTTTTAAAATCCCTCAGTGAAGGAATTGGCAAAAATTAATTTTCACCTCCCAAATTGACACGCCCTAATATAGGGAGGCAGCATCTTGGGTTAGGGGATACTCTCTGTCCTTACACACCCCATTTAGAGAGATTCCTCTGCCGAGCAGTGCCCCCCATAGTACTGTGAGGTATTGAAAAACTCATGATCTTCACTTGCCCCACAAACACCTTTAAATGGGAGACCCAAAATGGGTGCACACACACATTTCTACATTACTGTCCGGTCTTTACAGCCACACCTACACTTTTCCTCCTAAGTATATATATTGTAATGTATATGGTGGTAAATTTTGACTTGGTCCGCAATCGATATGGACCGTGACTTATTTTTGGCTGGCAAGGTACTAGTATTGATGGATACCGTAATGAAATTGACTGGATTCTTTGGCTCTGATATATTTGCATGTCGGTTATAAATACATATAGAGTGTAACATATTTTTGGATAGTAGTCTATTATGACTTGATCCTCTGGATCCAGAGATTCTATCTTTAGTTTTAAATCGATAATTTAATTAGTTTTAAATTGATAATAATTCAGTTTTGTAAAAATTGGTCATTGCCAATGTACAGGCAGTTCTTGCATAAATTTCTTATGTTCTTGTGGTTTGGAACCCACGTAAAATTGTGGGTCCCCTCCACCATCACGGAGGACATACACAACGCATAATTATGAACACAGTTAGGTAGACCAGCCATAAGTGGATCCTAGGGTCTTTGCTGGTCTGAAACATTATAACATTATAACTAAAAAATTAGGAATAGAGCTATTTATACTTTAATAATCCCAATTAAAGTAAAATCTACAAAATGAATAATATAATGCTTCAACAATTTGTAAAAAAAACGGAGCATAGCAGAGAAAGTCTTTCCACTCTCAACAGTATTTTCTGTATATACAGTATGTGTATTCTTAATGTATAAGACCAAACCACCCCCTTGCCTGTCCGTTCTCTGATAAATAGCTATACATTGTATAATTATTTAACTCATGCTCTGCTCTT
This sequence comes from Bathynomus jamesi, assembly GCA_023014485.1. Classification (NCBI taxonomy): domain Eukaryota; kingdom Metazoa; phylum Arthropoda; class Malacostraca; order Isopoda; family Cirolanidae; genus Bathynomus; species Bathynomus jamesi. Next base: position 419,770 of record JAJOZX010003571.1, on the reverse strand, counting down.
AACATTATTAAATACTGCATGATTAATCCAAGTCTCACTAATACAGACTAGATCCAGATTTTCACTAATCATATACCATAAGATGGGATAACTGGGCCCTACTAAGTTCAAGGTAAATTTCATTATTATTTTTTTCCATACATTTTAGGTACAGTACCTATACATAGGTAGATACCTACAATTTATGGAAAAAATTCATACTGTTATATAACGAACTTTACCTTAAACTTAGTAGGGCCCAGTGACCCCATCTTACAGTATATAATTAAATAATTCATTTTTCTTATTCCTAAGACTATGCATTTTTATAAAAACACTTCAACCCCTCAATTTTAACTGGTCCACTACTTTTGGCTAGACAGCCAATATGCCTATTCTTCACAATCTGTATTTAAGACCCTAACAGTATTAACAGGCTCAACCTCACTGCAACTTGCATTACTATTTCTTGTATTTGACTCAGTTTCTGGTCTAAGTGTTGCATTAATCTCAGCTACACTATCCATCATAGGGCCAACCAGAGATGGAAATAGGTTTCAGGAACTGGGCACACACTTAGGGAGAGGGGGAGGGGGGGTATGTATTAAAAAAGTCAGATTTCTGTGAAATAAATTTTTTATTAGATTTGAAAAGTACACACATTAAATATAAAAAAATAAATTGTTAAATCACTCCATTCAAATGAATAATAATTCACTGGTCAACAAAGTTTTTGTCACAGATATTTTTACTTGAACCATGTGTAATTTGTTATGTTGATTACGAAAATAAAAACAAAATTTTTCTATCACCCACAGTTTTAGAGTGACACACGAATTTACATTACTTAGGATTTGAGTGAGAATAGGAAGGGGGCAGGGTCTGCCCCTTCCTCTTCCTCTACTTATAAGTTGCTACACGTCACTGTTGACTTTCATTTGTCAGTTACTCATTTGATTTCATTCAGTGAACATCGTGCATTTTATTCATGATTTTCCTTAATTTTTTGTGTCAGTGCGTTCGTATTGTTTCATGACAGAATGCCACGCAAGTGTGTCAACCATCCAAACTGGTTCTGTTGTGTGTGTAGAGAGTTAACACTTAAATTTCAAAGGCGAAATTTCACCCCTCTCGTCAAAAAAGCATACGAACTTTATTTTGGTTGCAAGGTAGGGGATCAGAACAAGACAGGGGTACCTCGTATACGCTGTATTACATGTTTAAGACTTCTGACAGGCTGGCTAAATGGGTTTCGTCAAATGCCATTTGCTGTTCCGATGATATGGAGAGAGCCGAAAGACCATTTAACGGAGTGTTATTTCTGCTTAACAAATATACGTAGGCATTACTGCGAAATCTAAACATATGGTACAATACCCAAATTTACCATCAGCCATAAGGCCTGTTTTACATCATTTGCCAGTACCAAGGCCACCAGAAACGTGGAGTTTAGATGATGAAAATGAAATTGATGTACAATGGTAATGACAAAGCTCAACATGGTTTACTGACGGACGATGTTGATCCAATGTTTGAACGATCTTGTTCATCGACAGAGCCTCACTTAATATCTCAAGCAGACCTGAGTGAACTTGTCCGTGATCTGAAATTGTCAAAAGACCAATCCAAACTTTTGGCTTCCAGGTTGAAAGGTTGGAATCTTCAAGAAAAAGGCACTAAGATATCTTTTTACCGCAAGCATCAAAGAAACTTTCTACCCTCTCATGAAAACCCTTGGCCAACAACATGATCCAAACGAATGGCACCTATTTATTGATTCCTTGAAGCTGAGTTTAAAAACTGTATTACTCCATAATGAAAATAAATACCCTTCAGTTCCATTAGCACATGCTGTACATATGAAGGAATCATACGACAATATGCACCTGCTTATGAAACATATCCAATATGATAAATACTATTGGCATATCTGTGGAGACTTGAAAGTGATTGCACTTCTTCTTGGTTTACAACTGGGTTATACGAAATTCTGTTGTTTCCTCTGTGAATGGGACAGCAGAGCACGGGAAAGCCATTACTCAAAGAAACAATGGCCACTTCGACAAGTGTTGATTCCAGGGCATAAAAATCTCACCAGTTCATCTCTTCTTAATCCAAAAAAGTTATTTGCCACCACTACATATTAAACTTGGTTTAATGGAAAATTTTGTTAAGGCTATGAATCAAAATGACAGGGAGGAGGAGGGGGGGTCTCTACTCGAAACAGAAATTTCCGAGGATCAGCGAGGTCAAAATCAAAGAAGGGATATTTGTGGTCCCACAAATTAGAGAAATCATGAGAGAGTGTGCGTTTGATGAAACTCTAAGTGAAGTTGAAGGAGCAGCTTGGAGAGCATTTAAAGTAGTGAACACAAATTTCCTCGGAAACTTCAAGGCCAAAAATTAAGAGTCACTTGTTGAAGAACTTATCAAGGCCTACAAAGATGTGGGGTGCAACATGTCATTGAAAATTCATTTTCTCAACTCACATCACAACTTCTTCCCAACAAACTTAGGCGATGTTAGTGATGAGCATGGGGAACACTTTCATCAACAAATATCCATGATGGAGAAGCGATACTAGGGCAAGTGGAGCCCCAGCATGTTGGATGACTACTGCTGAACATTGTCAAGGGATGGCCCAGAGGTGAAATACAACCGTAAATCATCAGTAGCCACATTTTAGGCGAATTCAATATGTATTTTCTGCTTTGATATTGCTATTACACCTATAAATTAGTCCAAATTTCATTTTCAATTCACTCAATATTGGTGGGTGATTCAAAAATTTTGAGGCCATTTTTGAACTCAGCGGTAAAAAACCTATAAGATCCACCCATTTTTGTTCATGTGACAAATAAAAAGTTCGATTTTGTCGACCAGTGATAATTAATAACATTCTTTAGTGAGCAAATACAGTAACCACATATGGACTAAAATTTGTTTTACATTACAATGTCCCTGTCCCACACTGGTTTGTAGTCTGCATTTTTTTCTGTCACTTCCTCTTTCTTTCTACAAGCAGTTTCTTCAGCATATGCCATGTCTTCATGTATTCTTCAGGATTGAATTTAGACAGAGGAGAACCCACTAACTTGATAAAGAGTAGAGTTGAAAGATGATCAATTTGAAATTGTGCACACTGGTGCAACATAGGGGAAGGTGGGGTAAGACGGACTACTTAACACAAAAATGAGTCTAGAAACCACATTTATATAATTTTGGGGGTTTTTATGGGTTGTGGTGGTGCTTTAGGGTGTTATATTTAAAGTCCACACCCTGGTCACGGTTTTTAGAATAAAAGACTGAAACACAAGATTTTACCAAATCAATTTTTTTATTGTACCAAAAACGAATCATAGGGGTCCATCCTTACTGGCACAACTCTCACACAAAAACCTCTTCCTCATCATCCTCTACCCCTGCACATTCTTCATGTGCCCATCTCTTGCAAATGGCGCAACAAACCCACCCTTCCCCTCGCACAGAATTACCAAACGTGTCATTGCAATACAAGCACTTGGTTGAATCTCCATCCTCACTGTCACTGTCATGAGCCCAGGATGGCCCAGCTTTCGCTTGCTTTGCTTTTTTCTTTTGTGTCATGCTTTTGTTTGGTGACATGAAGGACATCTAGCAACCAATATCTGAACCTCGCCCTTTCTGCTTGGGTTTAGAGGGGGGGGTTCCATCTCACCCCATGGGTCCGTCTTACCCCACCTTCCCCTACATAAATTCTGATAATAAAAACCCACTCTAATAGACAGTTTATTTCCACAACAGTTTCAATGCCCACTGGCATCTTCTTTGGGTATCTGTACCCACCTGAAGAGGATGCCAGGGGGCATCGAAACTGTTGTGGAAATAAACTGTCTATTAGAGTGGGTTTTTATCATCATATTTTGACCTTCACATAGAAAAAAGTGAAGTTTTTGCATTTAATACATAAATTCATTCCACTGAAGCTTCATTCACATTCAGCTGTTGATAGTGGAATCATTTTCACAGTTGTTAAAAGTTTTTAAAGATGTGCAGAAATTTTCTTTTCTTTTGAGCCCTTAAATTCCCTGTCAGCCCTCACACACTATCTACCATTTCCTCAATTTCACTATCACCATACATAAAACTCAAATCCTCTAGCCATTCATCAATACCCTATCCAAATATTGTGACTGCTTAATTAATGCTTCATATTTTTCTTTGAAAAGTGTGGTTGCTGAAAGTAGCCTTGACTTCATATTAAGATCAAACTCCTTAAAAATTGTTGTAGGTACTTCACCAGCCCTCAATACTATCCCAACAAATACCATCTTCCTAGTTGTCTTCTGTGCTTCAGTGTAAAATTTTCCTGGCTTCTCTCTGTCTGACACCCAAGCACCATGATAGTTCATTTTATTTCTGCATCTCATAACTAAGGTTTTCATTATTTCTACCAAAATGGATGACTTTCCATTTTTGAATATTGAATTCCATCTGTCATTTGTTAGCCCAAGCAATTAATCTCTCAATATCTTTTTGCAGTTTATAAGAATTTTCTAATTTGTAACTGGGCCAACTACCATACTTTTGTATCTGGGAATTTAGAGATTTTACTACCTACTCCCTTCTCTAAGTCATTTAGATATAAAATAGAGAGTAATGGATGTAAAACTGATCCCTGTGGTACCCCACTTTTCACTTTCTACCACACAGATTCATGGCCATTTAGAATTACTCTTTGTTCTCTGTCTTCTAACCATTTTTCTATCCAATTTATGACTGACCCCAATATCCCATGAGCTTTTAATTTATATAGAAGTCTCCTATGTGGAACCTTGTCAAATACTTTACTAAAATCCAAATAAATAACATCTACAGTAAGTACTCGATAAGTCAGACTATATAGAGCTCTAGCCAGTCCAACTCATTGAAAAGTCAGACTCATCGCGAATTACCTTAATTACCCCGGCTATTTACCCCATAAGAGGCATAAATACTCTAACCTTTTAAGTTTGATTAGTGAGTCTAATACAGTGTTCAAAATAAACAAAATAAACATTAAAAAACAATAAAACTGTTTCACTTACCATTGCTGGAATTATTTTGTGTGAAACAAAAAAAATTTTATTGTTTACCTTTTCATACAATACAGTATTAAAAAAAGAACACTTTTCTCAGTAAAATAAACAAAAGAATAATAGCATTTGACAGAGGATGAGTCCAACTCATTGAGTATTTACTGTACATCATTTCTATTATCTACCCAATCAGTTACAAATTCTAAAAAGTCTAAGGGATTGGACAAACAAGACCTTCCTGATCTAAATCCATGTTGTGAACTTCAAATAAGATTAAAATTCTCCAAATGATCTTCAATATTATTCTTTATAATTCTTTCTAGTATATTTCCTACCAATGATGTCAAACTAACAGGCCTATAATTTCCTTCCTCCTCCTTACTACCCTTTTTGTGAATGGGTACTACATTGGCTTCCTTCCATTCATCTGATATTTCTGCATAATTAATTGACCTAGCAAACAAAATAGTTATATACTGCCTCAGATAACTTTCCCTCCCCTTCTCTGAGAATCCTAGCAAATATATTATCAGATCCAGAAGCTTTATTTGATTTCAATGTATGAATCACTTGCCTAACATCATCCTTCCTTATATGAATATGATCAAGACTGCTCAAGTTTACAGAATCTAGAGAATTAAAATCAGTTATTTAAGTTTTCTTCAGTCAAAATGGAGCTAAAATAATCATTAAAAATACCAACAACATCCTGATCTTTTTCAAACATCCTATCATCATGTTCTATTGGGCCAATCCTATCATACTTTTTATTATTATATTTATAAAAACTAAAGAATTTCTTTGGATCTTTATTGCTACCTCTAGCTAGATTTATTTCACTGTACCTTTTGCTCTTCCTAATCAAACTATTTAGTTTATTTCTTAACTGCCTATAATTATCCAAGTCCAAATTACTATCACTGCCTTTAAATTCCCTGAATGACCTTTTTTTTTATTTTTAATCATTTTAGCTATTTCCTTATTCCACCACAGAGGTTTCCTAATCTTGTTATTCCTAACAGTTTTTAAAGGAATACACCCACATTGTACATCCTCCAAAATTTCTTTGAATCGAGACCATATCTCAATAGCATTTTTATTCATAAATTCACTATCCTACTTTACTGAGCTTAACAACTCCCTAAATTTACTATAGTCACCCTTTGAGAAGCAAGGGACTAGATGGTCATTGTTGACTAGATCCCTATTTAATTCTAGCTTAAGACATATGATCCAAAAGTCACTATTTCCTAATGACTCTCCTACTGCAAATTCCCTAATAAGTTCATGATCATTGGAAAGAACCAGATCTAAGATTGCTTGATCCCTAGTTGGTTTGTCTACAAATTGTGTTAGAAAACAATTATTATAACAGTCAATGAAGAAGTTCCCTTCCCTATTATTTCCTTCTAAAATAGGGGTGCTCAAACTTTTTCACAAGCAGGCACATTTTCCAAATGCACAGGCAGGCATGCATAAAAAATATAAATACATAAAACAAAAAATATCTGGTTTTAATTGCAATATTCTTTCTATTAACTGGTCTCTAAAACCTTATCTAGGGGCTTTGTGTGCACAAATGTGCCCACATGCACAGGTTTGAACACCTCTGTTCTAAAAGGCTCCAGTCTATATGAGGCACGTTGAAATCTCTTATAATTAATGTTCTAGCACTATAACCTTTATTTATTTCCTGAACCATACTGTCATCAACTTCCTGTGTTTGGTTTGGAGGTCTGTAAAATGCACCTATCCAAATATACTCTTTGCTTGAAACACGGATATCAACCCAAATTGATTCTACCCTTTTGGCTAATTTAATACTATCATTCTGAACTGAAGTCAAGTCAAGTCATTCTTAATGTGCAAGACCAAACCACCCCCTGCCTATCCATTCTCTGATAAATATACATTGTATACAGTAACTTTTTAACTCATACTCTGCTCTAGTGTCATTGAATGCTGCCTCACTAATCCAAGTTTCACTAATGCAGACTATATCCAGATTTTCACTAATTATTAGTGATGGGACGATTAATTGGAATCAGAATCGAGAATTGGAAGAATCGAGCATTTTTCAGGAATTGGAATCGAGAGAATTGTACCATGATTTCCGATTCTTAAAACAATTCTTTAACTTTTAATTGAACCAGTTTTGCAATGTAAACTTTAAAATTTAAATGAAAGAGGATAACAAATTTTATTTTTATTGTATTGTAGCTATACATTAAAACATGTATATCCATGATGTGTAATCAAGAAGATTAAAATGAATTGTTACAACTTACAGTTGATTTTTATTTTTAAACCAATCTATTATAATTTATATTACCATACTCATAATGTAAATAGTTAATCTTACCAGAGTAAAATATGACAATTTCCAGAAAAACAAGTATAGAATTATATTTAAAAATATTGAGAATCGGAATCAGAATCGTATCGGAATCGAGACTTTTTAGTGGTATAATCAGAATCGGAATCGTTAAAAATTTTGGTATCGTCCCATCACTACTAATTATATAACTAATTCATTTTTCTTATTCTTAAGACTACATGCATTTGTAGAAAAACACTTCAACCCCTCAGATTTAACTGGTTCCCTACCTTTGGCTAGATAGGTGATATGCCTAGTCCTGACAATCTGTATTTCCATCCCTGTGGCCAACTAACTTTTGCCCACTAGCAGCTTTTTAAACTTTGCCTTAACCATGTCTCTAACCTAAACACCTACTGCAAAACCACAAAATATTTGGCAACTTCATACCCCTGTACACTTGTTTTGTAATTTTATGTAGGCTGAATTATACCAATCATCACAACTCTCATGCTACAGCCTTATCCCCTTCCCTAACTTCCTTCTTACAAAACTTATAATCACAGTCTAAAGTCATCTTAAATAGCCACTATTAACTCAAAAGATTTATGGTTTAAGTTGGGCTATCCCCTTAATGGAATGAACCAATGTGGGCCTAGGCTAATCAGGCCAAAAAATGGTTAACCTCTTTTGGACAGGGTTGGCAAAAACCCAACTGGTTTTTTGCCAACCCTACTTTTGGACCACTGGGCCAAATATGTACTATTTCCAATACATGCACTCATAACTTAACCCTACAAATCTTTGGTCATTAAGAGGTTAATAATATGCAGTAAATGCCATGACCTGCATTTCTAGCAAGAAATATATTTTTTCCAGTATAATTTGAGGTAAAAATTTGTTGTTATACCCAGTCAGGTTTTTTGACAAGAAAACATTTTTCTGGTCAATTTTGAGTTGTTCTGCACAAATATGTAGTTTTCGAGATATCTTTACCTGGCATCATTACCAGTGACTGTTTGGGCATTGCTGAATGAATGGTTGCATTTACTGGCATTTATAATAGAATTGAACCCAAACCATCTGCTCACTAGGTTTTTGAAGGGTATCACTAATGTGAATTTCTCTGCTCAGGATGTACATTCTGTCTTCACCACACTAGATGGGAGCTCTAGTATGGGTCCTGATGGCTTGCACCCACAACTTTTGAAGTCCTGTGCTGCCAAATTGCCTGCCCTCTATACCTGATATTTAGGAGCAGCTTGAATACTGATATTTTGCCAGGCTTATGGTCTGTCTCAGTGGTGGTACCCATATTTAAGAAAGGTTCCAGCTATGACCCTCTCAATTATCAACCTAGGGTTGCCAACCGTCCTTTTTTGTAGATTTTTGTCCTTGTCCTTTCTTGAGTTCGGAAAGGATGCCATTTGTCCTTTTCTGATAACAATCTTGTTCCAAACAACAGTTTTATAACAAAACTTTTGTTTAAAAGGAAATAATTATAAAGTATTAAGTCGAGTAACATTTTATAAATTCATTTCTTCACTTAAATGGTAACATTCCGTGTAGCGGAAAAGTATAAATTTAAAAATAAATATTGTTACCATAAATTTTGTCAATGCATGACTCAACAGGTCAATATCTGTATATCAATAAAAATATTTACTTTAAGAAAATATGCAATAAAAAAGCATGCAGTATAAATTGTAATAAATTATAAATAAAATTTTACTTCTTTCCCTAACCTTGTAGACAGTATATTGGAACTGATGTTCTTGTCCTTTTTTTCAAACTTCATGGAGTTGGCAACCCTATATCAACCTGTAAGCTTAACATCAGTCTGTTGTAAGCGCCTGGAATGTATAATTCTTGGGCAATTATATGCATATCTTAATCAAACATGGGGTGTATTACCAAGTTTCTATTACTATTACTTTTGATTCTTCTATTACTATTACTTTTGTATATGGGGTACTTCATTCATTTGAAAAGGATCTTTATGCCTATTTAAATGCAATTAGAAGCAGTGTGTTAACAAATATTTGTTTTCTACCAAATCATTACAATTTAAGAGACTGTAGGTCTTGAAATTTTTTTATTTTATTGAAGAAAAATTTACCATAATATTAGTTCACATATGTTTATTTTAGTTTAGAATAGATTTAGTTTATTTTTTTCAGTTCTTTGTTCACACAATATGTCCATTGCCACTGTAATAGAAAAGTAATAGACTATTATCTATTACTTTGCCTTCTATTACTATTACAGCCAAAAAATTATGATCTATTACTATTACAGTGGGCCCTCATTGTTCGTGAGGCTCTCGTTTGTGATTTCACAAATTTGTGATGACCATTTTACTACCATGTTTCGGTAAATTTGCAACTGACTCCACAAATTTGATTTTGTCACATGGCATTTGCAATGCTGTCCACACAGGTCAATGCAGGCTCAGTCATGCTGTGAATTTCACTGAGTGAGGTTGAGACATCTATGATGATTGGTTCACAAATTTCTTCCAGCCAGCCATGGAACATTATTTAAAGAATAATCATCTTGACAAGAAAGCTTTGTTACTGCTAGACAATGCACCAGCCCACTCTCCTTTGTTAGACTCATCCAGTGACTTTATCAATGTTATGTTACTACCCCGAAAGACCACATTGATCATTCAACCCACGGACCAGAATGTCATTGCTAATTTTAAACGTTACTACCACAAAGCTACATCTACAATAAGACCACACAAAATAGCTCTACAATATATAAATTCTGGAAAATATGATATCAAATGGTTAAAGTATAGCACAGGCTCAATTTTATGAATAAAATAGATTTAACCTAATGTTTTAATATATAATATAATATATAAATAATATATAAATATAGTTGCTTATAATTAATAAGGATTATAATTAATTAATTAACATAATTAATAATAAGGAAATTTAAAAATTTTGTACTAGCAACCCTAAATCTTTTTCAGATTTTTAGATTTCAATTTGATAATTTTGATAAGCATCACTGAAAGAAGATTTAATGGAAGCGATCCTTTTTTTAAAAACAAATTCAGTTTAGGTTAGTACATTTTGTTACGGATGTTTATAATAATACAAAAACATCTTCTTAATTTGCTAAACCAATAATAATTTTATTTTGTTTAAGCTTCAATCAGTTTGTATTTTGGGATTTATTGTAATTTTTGAATAAAGAGAAAAAAAGCCATTAAGGCATAGTTATAGCCACTAAGTACCCTGATGAGTCATGTGGTAGTGACGAAATGCCTTGTTTATGAATCTCTATTGGCCTAATAAAACTAATTGTAATCAATTTGGCCTTAACATTCCATCGGAGTCGGAGTCATAATTATGCAAGTCAGATTTCTGGAGTCGTAGTCGGAATGTTAAAAATTTTGGAGTCGGAGTTGGAGTCGGCAAATTTTATCACCGACTCCACAGCCCTGCTAAAAACTGTCTCTCATTCATTTTTAGGCCCATATATAAAAGAAATATACTTTAGATATTAGGTTATGCTAAATTAAATTTATGCATTTATATGCCTTAAAGGCTCTTATGCAACTAAGGGGCATCACAGCTTTATAAACATACACTACCCTTTTCAACTTTAGAAATATATGTACATCACACTACAATAAATTATATACTGGGGAAATATCATTTTATGGTGAAGTTTTTAAGGAAATTATGTTAGAAAAAATTCAAATTTTCTGCTATCACCACCATGATCAACATGGTAGACATCAACCATGCGACAATTGCTCTTGTGACATCATCCAGCCAATCAAATTTAAACCTGGCTCTATCCCAGGTTTAAAACCACACCATTTCTCAGTCTAGATTCCAACATGGTTAGGGTTAGGTTGCTTTAATTGGTGATAATTATTGTTTTTTCTGCATTATTTGGTGATAATTTTTGTTTTTTTCTGCTACTTTTTCAAGCTTTGTGCAGTGATACTTGTCTATCCAAAACACCTTAAAACTGGTATTTTTCATAATTCCACAACTAATGACAATATCTACTACACAAAGCATGAAAAAATATGCAGAAAAAACAACAATTATTACCAAACTCAGCAACACCCCTTAGCTGCATAATTACAGTCTTAAGTAAAGAACTGGGTGGACATCGGAATAACATACACCATCTCCAAAAATCTTTTATTTTTCCATAACTTCTTGGATTTATAGGTTTCAGCCCAGTGTCACATATTGAACTGTCCTCTGAGCACTTCTTTGCATGTACAAAATCGAGCGGACAGTTCAGAATATAGCACTCATGATTTGAAGTGACCACTGGTTTGAACCATCCACTAGCATTTATGCGTATGCATGAAATGATAAGCATGCCATGTATAAATACATAAGAGTCATTCCAGCTCAACTGGTACAGATTTCAGAAAGTTGGTCGGGTGACCATCTCTGATTTTCTTCAAATTTTCAGGGTTGATTCATACACCATTCAATAGCTTAAATCTAAAATTTTAGCTTCCTCAGTCAAAAACATTTAATTTTATGGTCGCGTAAATGGCCCCCACCTTCGACAAAAAATGCCCATGTTGGGCTTGATCGGCCAACACCTTCATTTTGAGAGGCCTTGAAAAGTGTCTTCTAATAGGAGTAGAAGCTTCAAATTTGTCATGCCAATACAACTTCTGGTGGGCTTTTCAATTTTGCAAGCTAAAAGGCTGTGGAACAAATAGTTTCTGAGTTACAAGGGCTTAAACATGGCTCCATTTTGAAGCTTGCATCAATTCCTCCCACTTTTACGACTCTACCATTTTCAAAAGTTTTAGTTCTACATCAATCACAGCTGTTTTAATACTCCTAATAGTCTCTATGGGTTGTAAATTTATGAGTGAAATAAAAAAATAACCAAAAAAGGATTTATTTTTATTTTTAAAAATTTCCAAAAGTTGATATTTTCACAAAATTTGCAAAATTAACATCAACTTTGGGGCTTAATATAAAGGTGTCCGAAATTAGTCAGGGAGTTGATACTTCTAGTAAAGAAAGATACATATGTGTACAAAAACATATATTAAGGAATAGATCTCAACTCAACTCCTTCATATAGTTTTGGCTATTCAAAGAAAAGTACTTTTTGTGAAAAATTCTGAATTTTTTCAAAATTTTGATTTAATTTTAAATTTCTTTTTACAACATTGAATTGTAATTTTACTTCCATTTTATTACTTGGTAAGTTAATTCACAAATGTTAAATTATCTAAATAAGTTTTACTCATAAAAAAGACATAATATATACCTAGATTATTACTACATTTGCAGTTAACACAACAGATGGACCAGCTTGTAGGCTCAATACTTGGATCTACCTAAGTAAATCATGTAGAACCGTGTTCTACTGCTCTTTAAGCACTTCCTAGTAATTTAAATTATGCAGTTAGTACAGATAAACTAGCAGTAACCACCATTTTCAGTACAAAACCTTAAATTTAAGTAGCTTTGTTGTATTACTTCCCTTAATACAAGTGTACAGTACTTAGCTATATACAATAATGAATTCCTGAGTTTTTAAGCATGTGAATTATTGGCTATAAGTTCATATTCTTTTTTTAATATGTGTTGTTTTATGTAAATTCGTATGTAAACTTATATATAGCTAATAACTCTTATGTTTAGACACTGACTCAGGAATTTATTATTGTACTCAGGCTTTAAGTCTGATTGTCTTCAACACTCCATGGCCTCACAGCCATAAATTGGCAATTTATTATTCAGCTTGATACAGGTCTGTAGTTACTTAGGCTTTTTTTAAAATACTCCTCAATTTTAGATAAACAATCATTTGATAACTTGTACTGTCTCCCCATTTTCCCAGCAACTGTAGGTGGTTCAATTGAACACAAAACATGTTGGAATGGAATCCAGCAAATGTCCTCTTGTTCAGGCCATTTAAAAGGATTCTTTTTCATGAAATTTACTAATAGATCCTTCTCAGTATCACACACTTCAACTATGTTTCCAACAAACCAGTCACCTTCATAGAAACAGGCCACATATGTACCAGGTTTATATTGGTAAGCCACATTTTCTTGTGTAGCATTGAGGAAGGAAAGTTGTACGTTAAAGAAATTTTCATCACTAGAAATTTTGTACAGTTTAATGCCTGTTGATGAAGGTCTAAAGCAGTGATATGAACGGGTTCCTGGGATTGTCTTAATTAAGGAATACCTTTTTTCTAACTCAAATAAATTAGCATTTTCCTCAATTTTAGCTGAATCAATGTACAGAAATTGTATACCATTAATATTAGATTTGCACCAATCAAACATCTCTCTTGGATTGGTGATGTGACCTTTACTTGTTGCTTGTAGACTTGCCCGGGCAACTAACCTTTTGACGGTGCCAACAACACCATCACAGGGGCTCTTTCCGTGAGAGGTGGCAAAAAAGTTCCATTCACATATTAGTTGGAAATCTTTTTCATGTAACACTGAATTAATGGTGTTTTTATAGTTTTTATATTGATTTGCTGCGCCATCGCTAAAGTAACAAATATGTTTTAGTTTAGGATTCTGACTTTTAAGTAATTTCAAGGCTTCACATAAAAAAGAATGAACTGCAGTTGTGTTGTGTGTAAGTGAATCTGATATTACACAAAAATTTGTAACTTTTAGTTCACCAACTTTTTGATAGCAGACTACCGGATGCAAGGTAGCCTGGGTATTGTCCCAGTGATGCCCTTGTACAGCATCCTGAATTATAAAACTATAGTTTTCAGAGAAGTAACAAGCACTAATGCTGTATAATCATTGAGGTTTTCTTTACAGTCGGACAAATATTTTGATTGGGCTTTTGCTATGAAATGGTGTACTTTCAACTTTTTTGCACTTTCACATATGTCTTCTACTACATTCGAAACACTTTTTGTCATTGTGACCAGTTGGGTATGGTCTGTATGAAGGAAACCTCATCATCAATGTCATAATCATTGTTTTCAAAAATGGTAAGAAGCCAATCCCGTAATTCATTTAAACCAGGACATGTTTTGCAGTTATTAATCATGCAGTTTCTGGTTTCAGTGTTGCAGACTATTTTCCCTAGTAACTCTCTTAATTCTACTTTGACAAGGAGTGATTCACATAAAAGTTTAAAGTTCTGGTGTATTTCACAAATGCATATATTGTGTGATCCTTTACTCCCCACACCCATACACCATTTTGGTCTCAGTTCAAAAAAACTTTGATTTGGAGATTTTGTCGTTTGGATATTTATTTTTGTAAAGTGTATATAATTCTCTGATATTTGTCAACAACAGTATTTTCTGCTTGTGAACCTTCCCTTGTGGTGTTTTTATTGATTTGTAGTCTTTTTTACCAGGGCATCCTCCAGTATATTCATTGTTTTGGAAAAATTCTATCACTCTCCTTTATTTCATCGCTTATACCCTTGCTACTCTTTTTATTTCTCATTATAGGAAGGATACCTTCTTTTCTCTAAGGCCCTCACAGCATTAACCATTCTGGCTGACACTTCAAATTCTTTCATAATTTTCTCTGGACCAGGTTTTACCAATTGGAAGTGTGTTAGAATTTGTATCTTTTCTTGTCTGGTACTAGTTTTACACTTTTCTTTCAGTTCCTCTATCATATGCTGATAACACTTTTCTTCCTCACTCTCTATAGGTTTCTCCACTTCCTCATCCAAAATGCTAAGCTTCATATGAAGTACTTTTGACAGCTTTGATTTTGTTGATGTTTCAATTTGCTTTAGTTTCCTTTTCGTGTAAAACTTTCGATCTCTTGCTCTTACATACGTAATGGGTGAGCATTCTAGTGAACCTAATGTTTCGTCAAATGTGTCTAACTATTTCTTCTGGAACATATTCATCACTACCCGAGTCTTTTTCATCTTCAATCGTCTTGGCTCTAGAGAAGCATGTTAAGCAAAGTTTCTGTCCTGGTATCAGATTCAGTCTAGTTGCTATGTCTTTGTCAATAATTTGTAGTGATTCTGCAAATAAAGTAGGGTAATGTAAACTCTAAACACATTGGAAAGTAATTTTAAAACCTCAACATTTGGTTATAGGCTATTCGTATAAAATATTCAAAGCATATGCATTCAGTAGCACAGTATATAGCCTACCCTATTAAAATTAAATAGCTAATTTAGGTTACAATTTACAATATAAACTTCTTTATGAAATATAAATATATTAGTACCTATATTTACTTACTCGTTATCTTCTTTCAATGATTTCTCCATGGACCTTGGCAGCTACATTGCATTTGTTGGTAATGCATTCCAAACATTTTTTCATGGTGGTAGCACAGTAGCACTATTTGGGTTGATTACAGTTGCTTTTGTTCTCCACAATAGCAGTTTCCTTGTTTCATCTGTCAGCTCATGTAAGGTATACATACCCACCTTCCTGGTGAGTCTGTGTTCATGACATGGATCATCCAAGTACATACCAAAGCTGCACTTTGATTCTTGATTAGAATAAGCCATTATTACAGGCAGTAAAATTAAGTTAATTGCTCTAGTTAAATTTTCTGAAAATGAAAGATCATGATCTATAAAATAGGCCTGGACATTAATGATTAACCATCATGTTTTACATTTATAAGAATATACAAAGCGAAATGAGCTACCCAGAGCCCTTCGAGTCGCTGGTTGTTTTGTTATAATGTTTCAGACCAACAAAGACCCTAGGATCCACTCATGGCTGGTCTACCTAACTGTGTTCATAATCATGTATTGTGTATGTCCTCCGTAGTGGCGGAGGGGACCTACAATTTTACGTGGGTTCTGAACCACAATAACATAAGAAATTTATGTAAAAACTGCCGGTAAATTGGCAACGACCAATTTTTATGAAACTAAATAATTATCAATTTAAAACTAATTAATTATAGATTTAAAACTAAAGATAGAATCTCTGGATCCAGAGGATCAAGTCATAATAGAGTACTATCCACAAATGTTACACTCTATATCTATTTATAACGGACATGCAAATATATCAGATCCAAAGAATCCAGTCAATTTCATTACGGTATCCATCAAGTCACGGTCCATATCGATTGCGGACCAAGTCAAAATTTACAACCATATACATTACAATATATACACTTACGAGGAAAAGTGTAGGTGTGGCTGTAAAGACTGTACAGTAATGTAGAAATGTGTGTGCACCCATTATGGGTCTCCCATTTAAAGGTGTTTGTGGGGCAAGTGAAGATCATAAGTTTTTCAATACCTCACAGTACTATGGGGGGCACCGCTCAGCAGAGGAATCTCTTTAAATGGGGTGTGTAAGGACAGAGAGTATCCCTTAACCCAAGACGCTGCCTCCCTATATCCCACAACACTTGTGTTGAGCTGTGGGATCTATCCTCACAAAGCCTTAATTTTACTACCTTAAACTATACCCTTTCTATCAACATGCGCGTCTAATCGATTTTTAAACATGTTTATAGACGTGCTACTAATTACTTCTACCGGCAAACTATTCCAGCTATTTACTATTCTATGCGTAAAAAAGTTTTTCGCAACTGCTGTCTCAAACCTTCTACTTGTCAACTTACACCCGTTATTTCTAGTCCTATTATACTGAGATATTACAAAAAAGCTATCTCTATCTACGGTACGTTATCAAACCCATTCATAATTTTGAAAACCTGGATTAGATCACCCCTTAACCTCCTAGTCTCGAGAGTAGTCAATTTTAACTCCTTAAGCCTATCCTTGTACGACTTTGACCTAAGAGACGGAATCATCTTAGTTGCTCGTCTTTGAACTCTTTCGATTTTGTCTATATCTTTGCGCATATGCGGATTCCAAAATTGGACAGTGTACTCCAAATGGGGTCTAACTAATGATTTATAAAGAGGAACTATAATATCGCGCGATTTGTACTCAAAATTTCGAGCTATAAAACCTAACACTTTGTTCGCCTTATTGACCGCTGCTGTACTTTGTTTCGCTACTTTTAAATCACCAGTGACTATAACTCCTAAATCTCTCTCCTGCTCTACGCTTGTTAAATCTTTCCTTGACATACTATACGCAAAATTACCGTTACGCGAACCTATATGCAAAATTTTGCACTTATCCACGTTAAATCTCATTTGCCATGTGACTGACCAATCAACAATTTTATTCAGATCTTCCTGAATTTTACCTCTATCTTCATCATTAATCACCCTACCACCCAGCTTCATATCATCCGCAAGCTTTGAAACTGTACCAGCTTTTAAAACTTTCTACTAGAGACTGGTGTAATAGTAAATATTTACCAATTTCTGTGAGAAAACACTAGATTCAGAGATGGGGGGGCTATCTCAAAAACTAGTGATATCTGATAGAAATGAAGGTCAGCATCATTCAAAACACATCAAAAAAGGTTTGAAAAATATAATTTCAACTTCCAAAACTTGTGATGTCCAAAACTATAAATTTACCCAATTTTCAATAGAGAGGTTTTCAAGGCAGACATCGGAATAACACACCATTTTTTTTTTTACAAAATTTATTACTTTACTACCAGAATGGCTTCGTGTGACATGTGCTTGTTCAATTATTACCGCTGTATTGTCACTTTCTACGAAAATTTAGAAAAAAGTGTTGAGTTTCTGTGTGCTCACAGTGTTCTACCAACAGTAGTGAAGTGTCCACATTGTAAAACGGAGCGTACATATCATCAAGACCCAAAACTGTGGCATTGTAGAAAAAGTTACATTGTGCCTAAAATGAAGAAAAGACAGTACTGTGATTGTTCTGTCTCAAATTTTAAAGGTTCTTTTCTAGACAATACTAACATTCCTCCATAGAAAATTGTTCTCTTTGTGACTCATTTCCTCAGCCATTTATGGGACCACAGAACTGTGGTGGAGTGCCTGAACCTGTCTCCAAATTCGTTGGTAGACTGGCAATCGTTCTGTAGTGAAGTTACAGAGAATTGGTTTTCTAACCAGGAACCAATTGGTGGTGGAGGGATTGAGGTGGAAATAGGCGAAACTTTGATTGTTCACCGCAAGTACAAGAGAGGTCAGGTTCTGAGCCAGGTTTGATTGTTTGGTGGTATTGAACGACTCGGTAAACATTGGTTTGTTGTGCCGTTAATGGCCTATATTGGTGTGAAACGCGACAAAGGAACACTCATTCCACTCATTCAGAAGTATATTAGGCCTGGCTCTGTGATTTATAGTGATTCCTGGCCTGCCTACAAGACTATAAGTGATTTAGGTTACAAGCATTTTGTTATTAATCATTCTAAAAATTTTGTTGATAACGAGAATATCAAAATTCACACACAGAATATCGAAAGATTTTGGCAGGATTTAAAGGAGTGGGTTAAGAGGCCAGGTATTCGGTCAAAATATCTATACCAATACCTGGCAAGATATTTGTTCATTTTTTCAGTTAAAGACAAGCAAAATCTACTCCACCAATTCTTTATTCAGGCAGCCAAGTTATACCCACCTCTCTCAGACCAGCAGCGACCCCTTACAACCCAGCAACTGTCTTCTGATGAGTCGGAAGACAAGGAAGAGCCTCAGCCTGCCCCTGCACGTGAATAAGGTAATTGCCATTTTTCTTTTAGGTTAGGTTTTGAGTCTCTTTTCATTAACGATCATAATAACCAGACTAGAGGTCATAGTATGAAATTATTTAAGCCAAGATGTAGAACAAATTTAAGAAAACACTCAAAACAGTTTTACAAACAGAGTAATTAAGTTTTGGAAAAGTCTGACAGTAGTAGTAGTGACTTCAGATACACTTCATTCTTTCAAAAGAAAGTTGGATAATTTGATGTCTGCAAGGGTCATCTGGTGATAGTGTTTAAGCCCATTTTTATCGCATGAATGGTACTAGTTTATTTCATGTACAGTGGAACCTTGCTTAACGAGCATAATTCGTTCCTGAACTGTGCTCATTATGCAAAATACTCGTTAAGCAAGGCAATTTTTTCCATAGGAATCAATGTAAAATATGATAATGCGTTCCATGCTTAAAAAATACTTAAAATAATATTTAAAGGCGTTTTTTAAATTATTATTGCATGAAATGAAAAGATTATTAATAAAAATTAACCCAAAAGAGAATGTAAATAATTAGTAAACGGTGAAATTTATAAATAACTTACGAAGAGAGAAGGTGCTCCTGACGCACGCAAAGGAAATGAAGAGACAGGGGAGGAGGAGAGGGTTATTGAGGGGAAGGAGGAGAATCGTCTTCGTTCAATGCAATAACATTCTCGACGAGCTCACAGTCACTAGCTTTAAATTTTTTAGAGGCACTTTCACTTTCTTTTGGATCCTTTTTCATGAGGAAACTGTCTAGAGACATTTGTTTTTGTCTACGCTTTAAATTTTGACGAAATATTTTGCTCGTTAAGCAAAGTGTCGCTCGTTATGCAAGGTAATTTTCCCCCATTCTTTTGGCTCGTTATACGAATTTCTCGTTATACGAGGCACTCGTTAAGCAAGGTTCCTCTGTATATTATGTGCATTTAGGTGATAGATCCCACAACTCAACACAAGTGTTGTGGGATATAGGGAGGCAGCATCTTGGGTTAGGGGATACTCTCTGTCTTTACACACCCAATTTAGAGAGATTCCTCTGCCAAGCGGTGCCCGCCATAGTACTGTGAGATATTGAAAAACTCATGACCTTCACTTGCCCCACAAACACCTTTAAATGGGAGACCCAAAATGGGTACACACACATTTCTACATTACTGTACAGTCTTTATAGCCACACCTACACTTTTCCTCCTAAGTATATATATTGTAATGTATATGGTTATAAATTGTAACTTGGTCCACAATTGATATGGACCATGACTTATTTTTGGTTGGCAAGGTACTGGTATTGATGCCTGATGGGTACTGTAATGAAATTGACTGGATTCTTTGAATCTGATATATTTGCATGTCAGTTATAAATAGATATACAGGGTGGGCCGTAAGTTTCCATACATAGGAAAAATAAAAAAATTTGTATGGACAACCATTTTTATTTATATATGCTCTACATGGTTGCCATTGTTTTGAAAACACATTTCAATACGTGTTCTCCACTGTTGATGAACACGCATTAGCACAGTTGACGTTATGCTTGTAATGGTGTTGGTGATACGTTCCTTTAGATGATTTATGTCTCGTATCTTTTCCTGATACACCATGGCCTTCAAGTGCCCCCAAAGATAGAAATCAAGGGGGGTGAGATCTGGGGATCTGGGAGGCCACTCCACAGGACCACGCCGACCAATCCAAGCATCCGGAAACTGCTGATCCAAATACCGACGCACGTGAAGACCATAATGAGGTGGAGCTCCATCTTGCTGGAAGTAAACTAGGAAGTTACCTTCCTCGTTTAGCAGGGATGGGAAAATCTCTTCTTGCAACATGTTAAGATACCTTTCGGCATTAAGATTTCCACTGACAAAAATTGGTCCAATAATTCTGTCACCCCATATCCCGGCCCACACCATCACTTTACCGGCACCTTGCATCTTCGTCGGACTCAGCCAGTTAGGGTTAGCATTACTCCAATAACGTATGTTTTGCCGATTAACCACTCCATTGACGTAAAAATTTGCTTCATCAGTAAACAAGATCTTACGTCAAACGCATATTCTTAGGGTATCTGAAACATAAAAACAAACGTTTAATTTTTCCTATGTATGGAAACTTACGGCCCACCCTGTACTAGAGTAACATATTTGTGGATAGTAGCCTATTATGACTTTGATCTTCTGGATCCAGAGATTCCATCTTTAGTTTTGTAAAAATTGATACCGTAATTAGTAATTAGTTTTGTAAAAATTGATACCGTAATTAGTAATTAGTTTTGTAAAAATTGATACCGTAATTAGTAATTAGTTTTGTAAAAATTGATACCGTAATTAGTAATTAGTTTTGTAAAAATTGATACCGTAATTAGTAATTAGTTTTGTAAAAATTGATACCGTAATTAGTAATTAGTTTTGTAAAAATTGATACCGTAATTAGTAATTAGTTTTGTAAAAATTGATACCGTAATTAGTAATTAGTTTTGTAAAAATTGATACCGTAATTAGTAATTAGTTTTGTAAAAATTGATACCGTAATTAGTAATTAGTTTTGTAAAAATTGATACCGTAATTAGTAATTAGTTTATAAAAATTGATACCGTAATTAGTAATTAGTTTTGTAAAAATTGATACCGTAATTAGTAATTAGTTTTGTAAAAATTGATACCGTAATTAGTAATTAGTTTTGTAAAAATTGATACCGTAATTAGTAATTAGTTTTGTAAAAATTGATACCGTAATTAGTAATTAGTTTTGTAAAAATTGATACCGTAATTAGTAATTAGTTTTGTAAAAATTGATACCGTAATTAGTAATTAGTTTTGTAAAAATTGATACCGTAATTAGTAATTAGTTTTGTAAAAATTGATACCGTAATTAGTAATTAGTTTTGTAAAAATTGATACCGTAATTAGTAATTAGTTTTGTAAAAATTGATACCGTAATTAGTAATTAGTTTTGTAAAAATTGATACCGTAATTAGTAATTAGTTTTGTAAAAATTGATACCGTAATTAGTAATTAGTTTTGTAAAAATTGATACCGTAATTAGTAATTAGTTTTGTAAAAATTGATACCGTAATTAGTAATTAGTTTTGTAAAAATTGATACCGTAATTAGTAATTAGTTTTGTAAAAATTGATACCGTAATTAGTAATTAGTTTTGTAAAAATTGATACCGTAATTAGTAATTAGTTTTATAAAAATTGATACCGTAATTAGTAATTAGTTTTGTAAAAATTGATACCGTAATTAGTAATTAGTTTTGTAAAAATTGATACCGTAATTAGTAATTAGTTTTGTAAAAATTGATACCGTAATTAGTAATTAGTTTTGTAAAAATTGATACCGTAATTAGTAATTAGTTTTGTAAAAATTGATACCGTAATTAGTAATTAGTTTTGTAAAAATTGATACCGTAATTAGTAATTAGTTTTGTAAAAATTGATACCGTAATTAGTAATTAGTTTTGTAAAATTGATACCGTAATTAGTAATTAGTTTTGTAAAAATTGATACCGTAATTAGTAATTAGTTTTGTAAAAATTGATACCGTAATTAGTAATTAGTTTTGTAAAAATTGATACCGTAATTAGTAATTAGTTTTGTAAAAATTGATACCGTAATTAGTAATTAGTTTTGTAAAAATTGATACCGTAATTAGTAATTAGTTTGTAAAAATTGATACCGTAATTAGTAATTAGTTTTGTAAAAATTGATACCGTAATTAGTAATTAGTTTTGTAAAAATTGATACCGTAATTAGTAATTAGTTTTGTAAAAATTGATACCGTAATTAGTAATTAGTTTTGTAAAAATTGATACCGTAATTAGTAATTAGTTTTGTAAAAATTGATACCGTAATTAGTAATTAGTTTTGTAAAAATTGATACCGTAATTAGTAATTAGTTTTGTAAAAATTGATACCGTAATTAGTAATTAGTTTTGTAAAAATTGATACCGTAATTAGTAATTAGTTTTGTAAAAATTGATACCGTAATTAGTAATTAGTTTTGTAAAAATTGATACCGTAATTAGTAATTAGTTTTGTAAAAATTGATACCGTAATTAGTAATTAGTTTTGTAAAAATTGATACCGTAATTAGTAATTAGTTTTGTAAAAATTGATACCGTAATTAGTAATTAGTTTTGTAAAAATTGATACCGTAATTAGTAATTAGTTTTGTAAAAATTGATACCGTAATTAGTAATTAGTTTTAAAAATTGATACCGTAATTAGTAATTAGTTTTGTAAAAATTGATACCGTAATTAGTAATTAGTTTTGTAAAAATTGATACCGTAATTAGTAATTAGTTTTGTAAAAATTGATACCGTAATTAGTAATTAGTTTTGTAAAAATTGATACCGTAATTAGTAATTAGTTTTGTAAAAATTGATACCGTAATTAGTAATTAGTTTTGTAAAAATTGATACCGTAATTAGTAATTAGTTTTGTAAAAATTGATACCGTAATTAGTAATTAGTTTTGTAAAAATTGATACCGTAATTAGTAATTAGTTTTGTAAAAATTGATACCGTAATTAGTAATTAGTTTTGTAAAAATTGATACCGTAATTAGTAATTAGTTTTGTAAAAATTGATACCGTAATTAGTAATTAGTTTTGTAAAAATTGATACCGTAATTAGTAATTAGTTTTGTAAAAATTGATACCGTAATTAGTAATTAGTTTTGTAAAAATTGATACCGTAATTAGTAATTAGTTTTGTAAAAATTGATACCGTAATTAGTAATTAGTTTTGTAAAAATTGATACCGTAATTAGTAATTAGTTTTGTAAAAATTGATACCGTAATTAGTAATTAGTTTTGTAAAAATTGATACCGTAATTAGTAATTAGTTTTGTAAAATTGATACCGTAATTAGTAATTAGTTTTGTAAAAATTGATACCGTAATTAGTAATTAGTTTTGTAAAAATTGATACGTAATTAGTAATTAGTTTTGTAAAAATTGATACCGTAATTAGTAATTAGTTTTGTAAAAATTGATACCGTAATTAGTAATTAGTTTTGTAAAAATTGATACCGTAATTAGTAATTAGTTTTAAAAATTGATACCGTAATTAGTAATTAGTTTTGTAAAAATTGATACCGTAATTAGTAATTAGTTTTGTAAAAATTGATACCGTAATTAGTAATTAGTTTTGTAAAAATTGATACCGTAATTAGTAATTAGTTTTGTAAAAATTGATACCGTAATTAGTAATTAGTTTTGTAAAAATTGATACCGTAATTAGTAATTAGTTTTGTAAAAATTGATACCGTAATTAGTAATTAGTTTTGTAAAAATTGATACCGTAATTAGTAATTAGTTTTGTAAAAATTGATACCGTAATTAGTAATTAGTTTTGTAAAAATTGATACCGTAATTAGTAATTAGTTCTGTAAAAATTGATACCGTAATTAGTAATTAGTTTTGTAAAAATTGATACCGTAATTAGTAATTAGTTTTGTAAAAATTGATACCGTAATTAGTAATTAGTTTTGTAAAAATTGATACCGTAATTAGTAATTAGTTTTGTAAAAATTGATACCGTAATTAGTAATTAGTTTTGTAAAATTGATACCGTAATTAGTAATTAGTTTTGTAAAAATTGATACCGTAATTAGTAATTAGTTTTGTAAAAATTGATACCGTAATTAGTAATTAGTTTTGTAAAAATTGATACCGTAATTAGTAATTAGTTTTGTAAAAATTGATACCGTAATTAGTAATTAGTTTTGTAAAAATTGATACCGTAATTAGTAATTAGTTTTGTAAAAATTGATACCGTAATTAGTAATTAGTTTTGTAAAAATTGATACCGTAATTAGTAATTAGTTTTGTAAAAATTGATACCGTAATTAGTAATTAGTTTTGTAAAAATTGATACCGTAATTAGTAATTAGTTTTGTAAAAATTGATACCGTAATTAGTAATTAGTTTTGTAAAAATTGATACCGTAATTAGTAATTAGTTTTGTAAAAATTGATACCGTAATTAGTAATTAGTTTTGTAAAAATTGATACCGTAATTAGTAATTAGTTTTGTAAAAATTGATACCGTAATTAGTAATTAGTTTTGTAAAAATTGATACCGTAATTAGTAATTAGTTTTGTAAAAATTGATACCGTAATTAGTAATTAGTTTTGTAAAAATTGATACCGTAATTAGTAATTAGTTTTGTAAAAATTGATACCGTAATTAGTAATTAGTTTTGTAAAAATTGATACCGTAATTAGTAATTAGTTTTGTAAAAATTGATACCGTAATTAGTAATTAGTTTTGTAAAAATTGATACCGTAATTAGTTTTGTAAAAATTGATACCGTAATTAGTAATTAGTTTTGTAAAAATTGATACCGTAATTAGTAATTAGTTTTGTAAAAATTGATACCGTAATTAGTAATTAGTTTTGTAAAAATTGATACCGTAATTAGTAATTAGTTTTGTAAAAATTGATACCGTAATTAGTAATTAGTTTTGTAAAAATTGATACCGTAATTAGTAATTAGTTTTGTAAAAATTGATACCGTAATTAGTAATTAGTTTTGTAAAAATTGATACCGTAATTAGTAATTAGTTTTGTAAAAATTGATACCGTAATTAGTACTAGTTTGTAAAAATTGATACGTAATTAGTAATTAGTTTTGTAAAAATTGATACAGTATTAGTAATTAGTTTTGTAAAAATTGATACCGTAATTAGTAATTAGTTTTGTAAAAATTGATACCGTAATTAGTAATTAGTTTTGTAAAAATTGATACCGTAATTAGTAATTAGTTTTGTAAAAATTGATACCGTAATTAGTAATTAGTTTTGTAAAAATTGATACCGTAATTAGTAATTAGTTTTTTGTAAAATTGATAATTAGTAATTAGTTTTTGTAAAAATTGATAATTAGTAATTAGTTTTGTAAAAATTGATAATTAGTAATTAGTTTTGTAAAAATTGATAATTAGTAATTAGTTTTGTAAAAATTGATAATTAGTAATTAGTTTTGTAAAAATTGATAATTAGTAATTAGTTTTGTAAAAATTGATAATTAGTAATTAGTTTTGTAAAAATTGATAATTAGTAATTAGTTTTGTAAAAATTGATAATTAGTAATTAGTTTTGTAAAAATTGATAATTAGTAATTAGTTTTGTAAAAATTGATAATTAGTAATTAGTTTTGTAAAAATTGATAATTAGTAATTAGTTTTGTAAAAATTGATAATTAGTAATTAGTTTTGTTAAAAATTGATAATTAGTAATTAGTTTTGTAAAAATTGATAATTAGTAATTAGTTTTGTAAAAATTGATAATTAGTAATTAGTTTTGTAAAAATTGATAATTAGTAATTAGTTTTGTAAAAATTGATAATTAGTAATTAGTTTTGTAAAAATTGATAATTAGTAATTAGTTTTGTAAAAATTGATAATTAGTTTTGTAAAAATTGGTTGTTGCCAATGTACAGGCAGTTTTTACATAGTGGAGCCACCTCGATGGGCCAAAGTGACCTCTAGTATACCCACTATAAAAATTTCGGTTCTTTTGCATTATCCTCCCAACACTAATTTTTTTATATACCGTAATGTTGGTTTGGTTTTGGTTATGGTACTTTATTTTCCTTCTATTATAAGAAAAATTAGTGTTAGGTTAGGTTACGGTAAAAACAGCCTGCCGCAGGCATTAGTCGTTATAAAAAAAAATTAGTGTTGGGAGAATAATGTAAAAGTACCAAAATTTCTTGTTCTTATAGCTATTATGTTAGGAATGGTTAAGATAGGAAGGTTAAGTCAATTTTGAAGGTGAAATTTGTTTTTCCTATGGTTTTTGATGTGTTTTGAACAAATCTGACCTTCAAAACCATCGGAAATGACTCATTTTCTGTGATTTCCCCCACCTGAGAACTCCCGGTTCCCCCCTAGATTGCTGGCTAAAAGGAGGAGAGTTATCTCAGAAATGAGTCATTTCCAATGGTTTTGAGGGTCAGATTCGTTCAAAACACATCAAAAACCATAGGAAAAACAAATTTCACCTCCAAAGGGAGACAGGTATAATACTATAAATTTACCAAAATTTTTTTTCTGAAACAAAAAAAATAAAAACAAACCAGATATACAGTTGACCTAACCAGGCCTTCAATGACAGACATTGGAATAACATTGAAGGCCCAGTTAGGTCAACTGTATACCTGTTTTTTTTTTTTTTAAGAAAAAAATTTGGTTATTTGTTTTTTGACCTAGTCACACTCAGCTCAGCTATAACAGCAATATATATTGAATAACCAATCAAAACTGAATAAGAAAATATATATATTTATCTTGTGCAAATTTGTATAAAATATGTTTTTTTATTAAAATATATTTCCTATTTTTGATGTTTTTTCAATATATATATATAATTATATATATATATATATATATATCAACTATTTGGTGAATATTTCTTATTTTTGGTGATTCTTCTATATAATTCAATTTGTCCTGTTTTACAAATAAATCATTTTTAGCAATTGTTCGTCTATTCAATTTGGTTTTTTTTATGACAAAGTATGACATATCAGTTATGCATATTTGATTTTGAAGACATGATCCACCATATTGCCCTCGATGAAGACAAGAGTTTAGACCTTTTTTTGGTTATTATGTATTTTATCACACTCAGTCATTTTACACACCAAAATACATTTTTCTAGTAGTATTTGATGTGATTTGTTCAAATATGACCTCCATTTCCGTCGGAAATGAGATCCAACAAAGTTATAGTACTTTGAAGTTTGGCTCATTTTCAAGGGAAATGGAAGTCAAAATCTAAGCAAAACACATCAAATATTACTAGAAAAATATATTTTGGTATTAATTAACCTAACCTAACCTAACCTAACCTTACCTAACCTAACCTAACCGTGGCTAAACGAGCCTAGAGTATTACCTTATTATGGATTAGGTGGTGGATACAGACGAGAGCTCGTTTAGCCAGGGTTAGGCTCGTTTAGCCAGGGTTAGGCTCGTTTAGCCAGGGTTAGGTAAGGTTAGGTTAATTAATACCAAAATACATTTTCCTAGTAATATTTGATGTGTTTTGCTTAGATTTTGACTTCCATTTCCCTTGAAAATGAGCCAAACTTCAAAGTACTATAACTTTGTTGGATCTCATTTCCGACGGAAATGGAGGTCATATTTGAACAAATCACATCAAATACTACTAGAAAAATGTATTTTGGTATGTAAAATGACTGAGTGGGATAAAATACATAATTACCCTTTTTTTCAATCATGGAATAATTAAGACATCTGTGACCTGCCCTAAATGCAATAGTGCTTGTATTTTAAAAGACCAGAAGGTCTTTAGGTACCGTAAAAAAAATCCTAAAAATAAATGTGTCGTTTCAGTTTAAGGGCAAGCAAAATTTAGCGGACTACCCATGCAAGGTTGGCACATATTATTACATTATCATTTGTATAATTTAGGTCTCGGGGGTACGGGGGCGGAGCCGCCATAAAGATCACGCATCACAAATTGATCAGTCCTAATGTTTTGTGGACAGTTCAGTACATGACACCAGTTAGGTCAACTGTACACCCTTGATTGGTTAGGTTAAGTCATGATATTTTCGTTTAAATTTGTTAGTTTAAACGAAAATGATGAGTGCAAACTTTTCTGGTTAATTTTGAGGTTTTGTACGAGACTGCCATCCATTTCCTGTACAAATGCGTAGTTTTCAAGATGACGATATCTCGAAAACTACGCATTTGCACAGGAAATGGATGGCAGATTCATGCAGAACACCTTAAAATTGACCAGAAAAGTTTGCTCTCATTATAAAAAGAGACTGGGTCAAAAAACGAATAATTACCAAAAAAATTTTCAAAGATGGTGCACGTTATTCCTATATCCGCTAAGAACTGGCCTTCATTCATTCAAAAAATGGGCCAATGTTGTCCTTGGCTAGCAATATTATGGCGGGTTGAAACTTAGGCGAGCAATGCTATGGCAGATTCAAACCTAGGCCTTATTCAGTCTTATTGTGGACTGGATTCACGACAGAATCCTGAAGTTTAGACCCTGCTGCCCTGTGTTGAGTGTCTACTCTAGATGAATGGGTAAACCTATTCAAGTGGGGGCCAAACTGAGTTTTGCTTACATTTGACGTCACAAACTCAAGTTGACGCGTTCATTTCGCCCACAAATCTGACTTCAAGTTGGTGAAAGAAATGCGACTTCAAATTAAATCAAGTTTTGGACGCAAACGAAACGGCTAAAATCCGATTTTTATAACATAATACATTTTAATTTCAAGCAGGCTGAGAATAGTTGGTTACAAAATCAAATGTTGCTCAAAAGCTTCACTAAAAACCTAAACAAAAAACACTGTCTACCACACGCTATTAAATTTAGGCATCTATATATTACCACACAAGATTAATGTAATAAATTTTACCTTATACTACTAATATTTGAAAATTTATGAAATTTAAATAATCATTTTCAACTTTCCATTGTTTACAGAGAGAATTTTAAGCTGTGTTTGAGGTTGACTTTTAATTTGTCGGAAAGGAAACATCCAACATTTGATCTAAAATTTAGATACCACTTGAGAGTGGACTTTTGTTTTCTTTTGTTTTTTTTCCCTCCTTCTCCAGATGGAGAGAGTTTCTTACTTCCGGGGTTAAACCTTAACCCTAAGGAATTTTTAGGTACAGCCTAGTACTAGGCGTAAGATAGAGGTGCTGTATCGTAATATCTCCCCTACAATTTTTCCAGATGTCACACTTATGGGCAGTTGGTTCAGGAACTCTATTGTAGATTTCTTTACTGCCCCTGTCGCCCCCACCACAGATGATCTCAGGTTCCACATTCCACATTCTCCTTATTTCGTGTTTGAGTCTCTGGTATTCTAAGACCTTTTCCCTTTTATATTTCGCCACATTCCAGTCTGCTGGGACTCCTACTTCCACCAAGAGGCATTTGTTTCCCTCCTTCTCTCTCACAACTATGTCTGGTCTGCATCCTGATACCCTGATGTCAGTTGGTATCTAGTGATCATATAGAAGCAGCACTTTGTCATTGTCTTCTATTCCTTGTGGAATATGTTCCCAATGCTTTTCTGTTTCTAGTCCTATTTCATATTTCTTACACAGCTTGAAGTGGATTAGCTTGCAGACTGCATTGTGTCTGTCTGTGTAGTTTCCTCTGTGCAGGAGTATTTCACACCCAGATAGTATGTGACTCACAGTCTCTGGGCTCTTTGAGCACAATCTGCACATCTCACTCATTTCTGCCCTTAATATTTCTTTTGAACCAGTTTGTCCGTGGTGCCTGGTCTTGTGCCGCCATCACCAGCCGTTCATCTTCTGGTCTCAGTGCCCCTCTTACCAGGAACTCCACGGTTTTATCCCTCTCTATGTATGCTCTGTTCGGCACGTCCTCTTTGTATACTTTGCTGAACTTGTGCTCTTCCCAGTTCTTCTCCTTTTCTTCTGATCTTTTCTTGTTATGCCTTCTTTTGATGGTGCTTATCTTTTCCATGAGAGATTTATTTGCAATGTCTTCAAGCTGTTCAGGTCCTATGCCAGCATCCACTAGATAATCATTTGCCTTTTTTGAGAGTGATGTTGTTTGAGGCTTTTCACGTTCATGGTCTTACAAATCTGACTAGCCTTCCTTTTCCTTCCTTTATGTACTGTGCTAATCCTATTGTTGTGGCTTTGTGCACTTGGTCAATTAACTGAAGCCCTAATCCACCGACCCTTCTTGGCAGGTACAGCCTTGGTGTGCATTGATTTTTATATCTGTATGTATCGAGATGTGCAGTTTCTAATTCGAAAACAAAAGGCTCCCAGGATTACACTGGAACAATGCTACTTTTTCAAGACAAAGTTGGACAGTTTCATGAATGAAAGAGGCAGTTTTTAAATTATGCAAATAAGGTATATTTAGTTTAAGTGACGTACGCTACTTCAGTAGTTTTGTAAAAAGCTTGATGATTATTAGCTGGCTGTTTTAAGCTGTTTTGGGGAAGAGGGCACAGTGGAACAAAGAAACAAATACTTAGTTTAGTTGCAGTAAGTACAGAAAAATCAATATAATACTGGAGAACATAAAACTATCGAAAAGGTTATCACAATACAATATTTATCTCTCAGCAAGACAGTGACGGTCCTGGTATTTTTGGCGCCCTAGGCGAGATCATGCAAAGGTGCCCTTCCTCTGTCAACAGCACACTCCCCCAATCCGGTGCATAACCTCTGCCGCAATAAAACACACTGAACATATTGTCTTTAAAACACAAAGCACCTCCTTCAGTTATTGTTCTTAGCTACAAGTAAAAATAAGTTGTCTTGAAACAAAAACTACAAAAAATCTTGTATGAATAATAATTGAACACTCATTAAAGATTCCCAGATATATTGCAAACAAAATAAATATTTCAATGTATATTGCACACAAAATAGATAAATAAAAACCACTAATAAATCACACAATGTAGCTTAATAAAGGAATAAGATTGCCAGCTAGCAAATAAATGAATTTTAAATTTGGTTTGGAAGTTTTAGGTCTAGTTCTTTTCCTATTAAAATCTGATCCTCCTGGTATTCCTGGATGCAAATTCATCAATGATGTCATCATAGGAAATCTGCTCAGAAACAGCATGGTTAATGCTGATGACAGTAAAACCACTGAGGCGGTCTTGTATTATGGTGGATCTTTGGTAAGTCTCGATGAGCTTGAGCTTGGAAAAGCTCCTCTCCGCTCCAGCCACTGTCATTGGAAGGGTGACAGCAACCCTGAGGGTGTCCCAGAGGTTGGGATAGATCTCTGTGAGCTGCTTTTCATGGATAAACGTCAGCAGCTGAAGTGCTGTCATGCTCGTAGATGGCAGTTCAGGCAAATTCTTTAATTCCTGTGCCAACTCCCAGTGATGGTCATTGATACATGAAAATCGCTAAAGCGATACCGATTCATCGATACATGAAGAACGTCTTAGGCGATACCGATACGCCGATACTTTCTAGATGTCTTAAGCGATACCGATACCGATACATGCATCGCCGATACATGTATCGCCGGTACATTTTTATAATTATTCATTTAATATGTAGGTATTAGATATTATTGTTTATACTAGTAATTTGTACGCACTGTAAGTAAAATCAACGACATTTTAATGGGTTTTATAGATGTAAATAAAAACAATTGCTTTATTTAATGAAAGTATGTTTTATTTTTGTAGGATACATGAATGACTGAAAATATTACACTAACAATTAAAAGTAATTACTATTACCCTTCAAAAATACCAGCTGGCTAAACATCTGGTCAGACAGTCTATTCCTTTTTGGAGCGTGAATGTGACCAGCCAAACTAAACAACCATTCTACAGGAGCAGAGGATGGTAGTGGTGTGTTATACTTCAGGAAGACCCGTAGAATTCCATTCCTGGGTATTGCGTCAGAGATTGGAGAGAATGACTTCCGTCACCCAGATACTGTAAAACTTCCATCTCAGTGGAATCTTGGGTTGCAGAGACATTAGTGGAAGCAGACTCATAACAGAAGAAATCATCTGCACTTCCGTCAGATGCAGCATC
This sequence comes from Bathynomus jamesi, assembly GCA_023014485.1. Lineage (NCBI taxonomy): Eukaryota > Metazoa > Arthropoda > Malacostraca > Isopoda > Cirolanidae > Bathynomus > Bathynomus jamesi. The sequence goes on along the minus strand of JAJOZX010003571.1, from coordinate 387,281 downwards.
ACTTAGGTGTTGCTGGGGGGTCTGCTCGCTGAGGCTCTTAACAGCATTAACCAACATTTCTTGAACCCTCTTTTTGACAATGTCAGTATTAAATTTGCCTTTTATTGTCATCCACTTTAACTTGAACAGAGGATTTGAAGACGATGCCAGTATTGCTGCTTTACACTCATGCGACGCATCAAGGCACAGAAACTTTTCAAACCGCTTAGTGAACCCTACTGTGACTGCATTGAGAAGTGGCTGACAATGACGCAATACCTCCGAATTCAAACGCTCTAGCTTCTTCTCTACAGCTAACAATGTCGGAAGCAGGCAACCGTAAAAACATTCTTTGTCGGACTGCAACCTATCAAGTGCTGTTGTAATGGGTTGTAGTAAGGTTAGGTATTCTGGAGAAAATCAAGCTCATTATATGAGCGTTTCTATATTATGAGCGTTTCTATATTATAGTTAATTAATCTCAATAACACAAGTACAAACGTGTTTAAACGTTGCGCCGTACTGTGTGACGTGACCAGTAGAGTAGTACTGTCATTAAATAAATATTATTATTTATGTATATTCATAAATATAACTCAGTAGTGTCATATTATAACATCTATTTAAATATTTAAAAATTCTTATTAATGTATCGATGTATCGAAGTATCGATTTTTTTCGATACATTTAAGAAAATTGACCTTAGCGATACCGATAAATCGATACTTTTGTCAAGTAGCTAAAGCGATACCGATACAAAAGTATCGATCGATACGTATCGGCGATACATGTATCTAGATCAGAGCTTTCCAAACTGTGTCGCGACACATTAGTGTTTTTTGTATTTTGAAAATTTTGATTTTTCTATCAACAAAATCGGCTACAAGATAAACCACCTACTGAAAAATTATCTGATATTTGATATTTGCTAAAAAAAATTAATTAATGTGTCGTGAAAATTTTTATGCTTAAATAGTGTGTCGCCAACGTGAAAAGTTTGGAAAGCTCTGATCCAGATACTGCCCATCACTGCCAACTCCCTACCATCTAGATCAGAATGTCCTCGACAGTTTAAAGTGTTGCTGAGGGTTTCTGATTGCTCTGTCATCTCCTCATTTGACAAGCTTTGGAAGTTTGAGAGCAATCCAAACTTGTCTCTCACTTCTCCCATTGTCTGCAATCTTTTCTGAAGTGATGAGATAGCAGCATCCACCACCACATTGAAAAATGTCACCTCCAAATTTTTAAGTACGTCACTGATGGGCTCATCAGGGAACTCATAGGAGAAGTGCCGCTTTGTGGACCTCAGCCTCTTTTGCTGGAGAACAGCCTCCACATTCATGTCTTCGCACATGTCCATGGCTGAGGTTTGTGCAGCCACAAAGCCTGTTGTTCTGTAAGTGCTGAGAGTTGTTTCAGTCTTCCTTAGTGGATTGACAGCCACATCCAACTGCATTGAGGGAGACTGGATTAGTTTGCTGACTTGCTGTATGTGACTTAGGATGTCATACCACACCACAGTGCAGATTGAAAACCGGTATGACCCTATCTCCTCTGCCAAAGACTGGGGCACTGGGCCTCAATCTTTACCATAGGGTCAGTGGTTTGACCCCTCACCTCAATGAGTGCCTCTCTCACTGATGCTGCTTGGTACCTTACTGGCTCATTACTCTTCACCTTGTCTCTGACCATGATTTTAAAGTCAAGTTAACATGGTTCTTCAGGATAGCCCATCTTTGTGTAAAAGCCGAGAACAGGGTGTAGAGCTTCTGCAAGATGCCAAAATAGCCAGGGGCATCTGTGGAGCTTTTAGCAGCATCAGCTACCACCAAATTTAATGTATGAGCCCCACATGGCACAAATAGAGCCCGTGGATTCTTTTCCAGCAGCCTGGCTGCGTTAGATATACGTTACATATAAAAATGAAACTTAAATAAAATGTTCATGACATACCTCTACGTTTCGATCGCATCTTCTCTTCCTCTTTTCTTCTCTTTTTTCCCCCGTGCACCTGACGGCTTTGTCCTCTTCAACATGATGCTCGGCCAGATACGACTCGCTGTAAATTAGAACACACGAAATTGTGGAGTGGAGAAAAATCCGTCGCTAGCTACACTCTAATTTACTCTGCTTGATTTTAATAATTATAAACAGTTTTAACTTATACCTATTTCATTGCTTGTTTATTTTAATGAAATAACTTTTCATTCAGTTTTATAAATTGATTTTTACAAGCAAAATCGATACCTATCATCAAGGATAAATATCTATCTCCAACCGGGGTTGATGAGACCGTGAGTTGGTAAATTTCTCGAGCCCTGGACTGGAGCTTGTTTGAGAAAAAACAAAAAACGGGCGTACTATGTCGCCCCGCCACCAATTGGCGCCCTAGGCGGCCGCCTATATCGCCTATGCCCAAGACTGCCACTGGACTTACATCAAGTTCAGGTTTCCACAGCATCATTCCCCCCCCCCTTATGAGTTATGAAACTCCACTGACCCCACTGACCCCAGTGCTGACTAAGTCAGCTGGAACTTTAAGAAACGAATATGCACTTGAAAAGTATGTGTCAAAACTACTCCCATTGCGCAAGCGAAACTTCAAACTCAATTAGCGAAATTTATTTTCATTTTGAATATACCTTGTCGGCTGTGGAGCACAAAGAGTTTATTACGTTTTGTAAATTACTGCAACTCTCTTTGAAAATTCTGAATAAGATGAAAATTGGAAATCAGTTCTTGGACGAGGTTATACGAGAAGTTGAAGAGAAGATGACAGAAAGCTTAATAGGAAACTCTCATTCTTGATCAAAATGGGTGGAGGAAATTCATAACTCTCCCATTATTGCCAGTTGTCTTCACACGGGTTCTTAAGTTTTCCTGTTAAACACTGTACAGTAGATTCTGGAGTCAACAAAAAGACAGCAGAATACATGACTCAAATTGCTAATAAGGCTATTGAATTGGCAAAGGAAAAATACAAGTGGAAGGTAAGAGTAAGAGAAGTAAGTACAGGTTTAGTTAGCTCATTTATAGGTGTCTCACTCAAAATTAAAATACAATGCTTTTAAGAATATTAATCGATGCAGTGAAGTAGGCCTGTTATTCATTATTAAAGTTGAACAGAAAATGAAACATATAGGCTACCACCCTGACCTGGCCACGTATGGTTGTGGAGTTCATTATCTGAATTTCATACTACAATCAGTCACACCGAGACACAGGGCTTCTTTTAAGAAAAATTTAGAACTACAGTCAGAGCTGGGCAATAAATACATTGAATGTATTTAAATACTAAATACTAAATACATGGGAGAAATGTATTTAAATACTAAATACTAAATACATTTTACGAATGTATTTAGATACTAAATACAAAATACATCAATTGTATTTAAATACATTTGTAAATACATTTTAAATACATACAAATTTTAACATATGCATTCACTAATTCACTAAGCCATGACACGCACATGATAAAGAAATCAACCGCTTTCGACTAAGAGTGGCACACAACTGATTGAACTGACACGTTGAAACATGAACCATGCTGTACTACACTGTCGACGCGTCGTACTGTGCTAGTACAGAACGTGTATTAAACCAGTAAAAGTATTTACATTTTTATATTTTGAGTATTTAAATACATTGTATTTAAATACTCATTAAAGTATTTAAATACTGTATTTAAATACATGAAAAAACAATGTATTTATAAATACAGTTCTAAATACACAAATGTATTTAAATACGTATTTAAATACAAATGTATTTAAATACTGCCCAGCTCTGACTACAGTTTTAGAACTAGAATTTATACTAATATATATATATATATGAAAATTATTTCACGAAAGTAACACGTGAAAAATATTTATGATGAATAAAACCACGAAGGAAAGGAAACACAGAATGGTGCTCAAGCGCTTTCGTCTAATGACATCCTGAGGATGTCATTAGACGAAAGTGCTTGAGCACCATTCTGTGTTTCCTTTCCTTCGTGGTTTTATTCATCATATATATATATATATATATATATGAAAAATTATTTCACGAAAGTGACACGTGAAAAGTATTTATGATGAATAAAACCACGAAGGAAAAAAGAAACACAAAGGGGTGCTCAAGCGCTTTCGTCTAATGACATCCTCAGGAACACTGGAGTGAAAGGACAGATCAAGGCAATATATAGGTTACAAAAATAAACATACATACATACATATCATATATATATACATATATATATATATATATATATATATACATATACATATATATAGTAAGCATAGAAAAAATTGTGGGAGGAGCAAACATTTATATGGGAGATTGACACTTTTAGCACTTCAGCCGACATTCAATATAAATTCAAATGGCTTGTTTATGAAACAGGTCACAAAAGAATAAAGAAATAAAAATAAATATAAATATAAATTGAGAAAAAATTAATTACAAAATAGTGCCTTAGTGATATATATGTCACAGCCTAAATAATCATAAAGAAATAAACAGGCAAATAAAAAAAAACACAAATATATATACAAACATATATATATATATATATATATATATATATATATATATATAATATATATATATATATAAAAAGACACTTTTAGCACTTTGGCCGACCTTCAATATAAATTCAAATGGCTTGTTTATGGAACAGGTCACAAAAGAATAAAGAAATAAAAATAAATATAAATATTGTAAGTAGAGTCTACAAATTCAAGCTCAAAAGGGAAGTTTTACAATCAATTTAATAGATGATGCCAAATTGATATATATGTCACAAAGAAATAAAGAAATAAACCAAAAAAAAAAAAAAAATAATAAAAAATAATAATAATAAATTGAAAGATAAATTTTAAGAGAGGCACACCAATTTATAAGGGAAAAATTACCACAGGTTTTTTAGTTATTGTCCGAATCATGCATATTATAGTCACAAACGAATAAAAAAGTACAAGTAAATATAAATTGGAAAACAAAATGATGCCTAGATGATATATAAAGAACCATAAAATATATATACAACATATATACGGTATATACGAAATATAAACGCAATATATACAGAATATATATATATATATATATGCATAAGGGAAAAAAATTACCAGATTTGTTTTTATAATTATTGTCTGAAAAAACGGTAGGTCGCAAAAGAATAAAGAAATAAAAATAAATATAAATTGAAAAAATTACAAATATAAATTGAAAAAATTACAAATTATGCGGGTATACATGTGTACATGTGTAGGTGTATTATTTGTAATTTTTTCAATTTATATTTATTTTTATTTCTTTATTCTTTTGCGACCTACCGTTTTTTCAGACAATAATTATAAAAACAAATCTGGTAATTTTTTTCCCTTATGCATATATATATATATATTCTGTATATATTGCGTTTATATTTCGTATATATACCGTATATATGTTGTATATATATTTTATGGTTCTTTATATATCATCTAGGCATCATTTTGTTTTCCAATTTATATTTACTTGTACTTTTTTATTCGTTTGTGACTATAATATGCATGATTCGGACAATAACTAAAAAACCTGTGGTAATTTTTCCCTTATAAATTGGTGTGCCTCTCTTAAAATTTATCTTTCAATTTATTATTATTATTTTTTATTATTTTTTTTTATTTTTTTTGGTTTATTTCTTTATTTCTTTGTGACATATATATCAATTTGGCATCATCTATTAAATTGATTGTAAAACTTCCCTTTTGAGCTTGAATTTGTAGACTCCACTTACAATATTTATATTTATTTTTATTTCTTTATTCTTTTGTGACCTGTTCCATAAACAAGCCATTTGAATTTATATTGAAGGCCAAAGTGCTAAAGTGTCTTTTTATATATATATATATATATATATATATATATATATATAGTATATATATTTGTTTTTTTTTTTATGCCTGTTTATTTCTTTATGATTATTTAGGCTGTGACATATATATCACTAAGGCACTATTTTGTAATTAATTTTTTCTCAATTTATATTTATATTTATTTTTATTTCTTTATTCTTTTGTGACCTGTTTCATAAACAAGCCATTTGAATTTATATTGAATGTCGGCTGAAGTGCTAAAAGTGTCAATCTCCCATATAAATGTTTGCTCCTCCCACAATTTTTTCTATGCTTACTATATATATGTATATGTATATATATATATATATATATATATATATCAGGGTTATTACAAAAGAAATAGACAGTTTCAAATATTTATTAAACCAAAACTATTTATGATATTGACATTTACTATGCACAGTTTTATAGAGAAAGTCTTGGAATATTTTACAGCAACTTACAGATGTTCGATGTGTGCACCCCTAGTCACACGGCATATATCAGCGCGGTAGTCGATTTCTTGCCAAACACGCGTTAGCATATCTTCATTAACACTAGCAACAGCTCTTGTGATACGTTGTTTCAGATCATCTAAATTAACAAGAAGGGGAGGGACGAACACCTTGTCTTTGACATATCCCCATAAGAAAAAGTCGCAAGCTGTTAGATCTGGACTTCGTGGTGGCCAACGTATGAGTGACATGTTGTCGGCTGTTGCGCGGCCAATCCAGCGCTTTGGAAGATTTGCATCGAGGTAATGTCGAACTTGCCGGTGCCAGTGGGGCGGGGCTCCATCCTGTTGAAAAATGAAGTTGTCACTGTCTTCGTGCAGTTGAGGCATCAGCCAATTCATTAGCATGTCGAGATGTCGCACATGCTCCACTGTTGCTCTAGGATTTTCAGTACCCCATATGCGAACGTTCTGTTTGTTTACCTTCCCACTGATGTGGAAAGTCGACTCGTCGCTGAAAATTAGACGCTCCATAAACCCATCTTCATCTTCACATCGCTCCTGCATTTCTGTACAGAAATCACGGCGTGTGTTTTTGTCCTGGTCACTTAGACTTTGCAATATCTGCAGCTTGTAAGGAATCATTTTCAACCGTTTCCGCAAATTTTCCAAACAGTCGGTTGCTTACGTACGACGTGGCTAAAACTTCAAGAGTTTCTCTACAAAACCATGCATAGTAAATGTCAATATCATAAATAGTTTTGGTTTAATAAATATTTGAAACTGTCTATTTCTTCTGTAATAACCCTGTATATATGTATATATATATATATGAATATGTATGTATGTATGTTTATTTTTGTAACCTATATATTGCCTTGATCTGTCCTTTCACTCCAGTGTTCCTGAGGATGTCATTAGACGAAAGCGCTTGAGCACCCCTTTGTGTTTCTTTTTTCCTTCGTGGTTTTATTCATCATATATATATATATATATATATATTCAGTACTATATTATTTGATTAATCCAAGGCTAGTGCACGTGGCTTGCCTTGTTTGTTTTGCAAATCTATCAGAAAACGAGGAGTCATAAGGTTCATTTTCCCTTCCTTCGGGAGATCAGGTAGAGTGTGGTCACACACGGTGGAAAAAAAAGGAAAAAAGTCGGTCAAATCGCGATCAGATAAGTGTTATTACATACTCTTTCTTTTACAGATCTTTCGTCGGTAGCTTAATTATATATTTATTTAGTATAAAATTGTGTTACAAGAACCTGTTTCTGCATTTCAAGAACATTTTTGCGGGTTTGGGCAGGTGACGGCACAATAAGCACGCGGGAGACCTACGTTGTAATTTATTAATTTCCAAACGCTCGTTTTTTTTGTTTTTTTTTGTTTTTTAACTAATTAAAGCATGGCACCCCGTCAAGTACTTGCAGTCGCTGTGGAGGGAAATTTGCCGCTTACGCGCTTACAATGGCTAATAATAATGAACAGTTAGTTTGCAGGTGGTGTTCAAGCATGGAAGGTCTGAGGAACGAGTTAGAACGTGAGAGGGAGGCCAGATTGAGCTTGAAGAAAGCGTGATGCTCTTGACGGCAAAATTAGAATCCCTTGAGACTCCAGTTACGACCCCTCCTGCCTCAGTTTCCACTAATAATATAAATAGTTCTAATAGCCCTCTCTCTTCCCCTAGTTCCCAACCCTTCGTTCAAGTGCGTAATGGAGTCCAGTTGAGAAAACCTAAGACTTGTCTACCAGTAATAACAAAAAATAAGTTTTCTGTTTTTGGTTTCGAAGATGCTGATGAACCGGAAATACGACTCGGTGGCGATTCCATTGTTCGAGGGCAGCTCGAGGAATTCTGTGGGAGAAACCCTTCGTAGGCGCCGTTACTGCTACCCTGGTGCAAGGGTGGAGGATATAACTAATAGTGTTGACCATTTTACAGACGGTACCGCCGAGGACACAACGTATGTTATTCATGTCGGTACTAATAACGTTTTAAATTCTAGATCGGAAGAACTGCTGGCTAGGTACAGGGACTTACTAGAGCGATTAAAGGAAAAAACTAATAAGATTGTTTTAACAGGTATACTTCCTCGAATTATCCAACGTAACGATTTCTACAGCAAGGCGACCTATATTAACAATAACCTAAAGTCTCTTTGCCAACAGGAAGGAGTGCATTTTGCGAATTTTTGGAACAGTTTCTACGGCAGGAGGGACTTGTTCCTCGGAGATGGACTTCATCTTAATGACGTTGGAGCTGCGCGTTTAGGAAGACTATTTCATAATACTGTCTCTTCTTTTCAGGCTGCCGTAACTCGAACGGTCCCAGCGTAAATTCCACAAATTTCCCCTGCGCTCGCGAAGGTGTCGCAATTACAAACAATTTGAAGGTTCTATCCTTAAATGCTCGTAGCTTACGAAATAAAATAAACGAATTTTTTTTCTTTAATTGCTTGTAAAGACTATGATTTAATTGCGATAAATGAATCGTGGCTTAGCACTGAAACACGTGACTTTGTAGGGGAGTATCAAATTAGAGGTTATAGACTTTTTGTTAAAAACAGAATAGGTAGGCGAGGAGGCGGTGTTATGTTGTATATCAAAGATAATATTGCGAACGTTATAGAAGTAAAGCACACAATTCCAGAACCAATAGATTCGACTATAGCAGAACTTAAATTGAACGATTTCAAACTTGTTGTTGCGGTTATATATAGGCCCCCTAATCAAACAGCTGATACGGACGAAGCGTTATATCGTGAACTAAAGAGAATAATAGGTAGTGAGCAGGCTTTAGTTATGGGTGACTTTAATTGCGCCAACGTGAATTACGATACAATGCAGGGAGACGCGGAAGGTAATCGTTTAGTTAATTTTCTCGAGGATAGCTTTCTTATTCAAAAGGTTGGGGAACCTACGAGGTTGGACAGTATTTTAGATTTAGTAATAACTACGGATGATAGGCTAATTACTGATCTTCAAGTAATAGAACCGTTAAGCAATAGCGATCACAATATGGTAGAGTTTGTCCTCTCAGTAAGTCACTCGAAACCAACTAACTCGACTAAAATTCCCAACTTCCAGCACGCAGACTTTAGTAAATTTCGAAATAAATTTTCACACGTCAATTGGGAAAACGTAATGGGGAACTCCAACGCAAAACTAATGTGAGAATCGTTTGAAACAGTATTTAGGACTATAAATAAGGAATGTGTACCGTACAAAATTAAGCGTGCGAAAGTAAATAACAAGCCCTTGTGGTTTACTTCTAGAGTAGGATACATTATAACATTATAGGCTACATAAGTGCGATAAAGACAATTTGTGGTTACGAAACAATTACATATCTCTAAGGCGTGAAGCGAAAAGTGTAATAAAAAAGTCCAAGCGCGAATTTGAAATCTCCATAGCTCGTGACGGTAAAGAAAACCCCAAGCGATTCTTTCAATACGTCAACAATAGAAATCCAGTAAAAAGTGTCTTGGGGCCGTTGAAAAATGTTAACGGAGATCTAGTTTCTGAAAACAAGGAAATGGCTACCTTGCTAAACGAATTCTTTACGTCAGTTTTTACTATAGAAGATGTAACGAATATCCCTACGGTCATAGACATAATACCTTTTGATAATGGTAATATTTTGGATAATATTGTGGTTAGTGAAGGGGAGGTAATGCGCTATATTGATAAAATGAAAACGCGTAAATCACCGGGGCCGGATTCCATATATCCCATACAACTAAAAGAATTAAAAGATAGCATTGTTGTGCCGCTAACAAAGATTTTTAATGCGTCTATTTCTGAGGGGTGCGTACCAGATAATTTCAAGTTAGCAAACGTAACACCTATCTTTAAGAAAGGCGATAAAGGTGCGGCGGGAAATTATAGGCCAATCAGTTTAACGTCTGTTGTAGGTAAGCTACTGGAATCAATAATTAGGGATCGTATAGTCGAACACTTAGAATTGCATAACTTAGTTAGAAATACGCAGCACGGTTTTAGGCGAAACAAATCTTGCTTAACTAATCTTTTAGAATTTTTTCAAAGCGTGGTTGACGTTTACGATAGTCATCGGGCGGTTGATGTAGTGTATTTAGATTTTCAAAAAGCGTTTGACACCGTACCGCACAAAAGACTCATTGAGAAAACTAAGGCTCATGGAATCAGGGGTGTAGTAATAAATTGGATAGAAGAGTGGTTGCGAGGTAGGAAACAGAGGGTGGTCGTTGATGGAGCGGAGTCGTGTTGGGCTAATGTAGCGAGTGGCGTTCCTCAGGGTTCTGTATTGGGCCCCTTGCTTTTTCTTATATATATTAACGATTTAGATGTCGGCCTAGTCAGTACAGTTTCAAAGTTTGCGGATGACACGAAGCTGGGTGGTAGGGCGATTAATGACGAAGATAGAGGTAAAATCCAGAATGATCTGAATAAAATCGTTGATTGGTCAGTCACATGGCAAATGAGATTTAACGTCGATAAGTGCAAAATTTTACATATAGGTTCGCGTAACGGTAATTTTGCGTATAGTATGTCAGGGAAAGAGTTGATAAGCGTAGAGCAGGAAAAAGATTTAGGAGTTATAGTCACTGGTGATTTAAAAGTAGCGAAACAAAGTACAGCAGCGGTCAATAAAGCGAACAAAGTGTTAGGTTTTATAGCTCGGAATTTTGAGTACAAATCGCGCGATATTATAGTTCCTCTTTATAAATCATTAGTTAGACCCCATTTGGAGTACGCGATCCAATTTTGGAATCCGCATATGCGCAAAGATATAGACAAAATCGAAAGAGTTCAAAGACGAGCAACTAAGATGATTCCGTCGCTTAGGTCAAAGTCGTACGAGGATAGGCTTAAAGAGTTAAAATTGACTACACTCGAGACTAGGAGGCTAAGGGGTGATCTAATCCAGGTTTTCAAAATTATGAATGGGTTCGATAACGTAGATAGAGATAGCTTTTTCGAAATATCTCAATATAATAGGACTAGAAATAACGGGTGTAAGTTGACAAGTAGAAGGTTCGAGACAGCAGTTGCCAAAAACTTTTTTACGCATAGAATAGTAAATAGCTGGAATAGTTTGCCGGTAGAAGTAATTAGTAGCACGTCTATAAACATGTTTAAAAATCGATTAGACGCATATGTTGATAGATTGGGTATAGTTTAAGGTAGTAAAATTAAGGGTGGATAAGATAGATTTTGATTCTCTTTTCATTAAAGATCACAATAACCAGACTAGAGGTCATAGTATGAAATTATTTAAGCCAAGATGTAGAACAAATTTAAGAAAACATAGTTTTACAAGTGTTGTGGGATATAGGGAGGCAGCATCTTGGGTTAGGGGATACTCTCTGTCCTTACACACCCCATTTAAAGAGATTCCTCTGCCGAGCGGTGCCCCCATAGTACTGTGAGGTATTGAAAAACTCATGATCTTCACTTGCCCCACAAACACCTTTAAATGGGAGACCCAAAATGGGTGCACACACATTTCTACATTACTGTACAGTCTTTACAGCCACACCTACACTTTTCCTCCTAAGTATATATATTGTAATGTATATGGTTGTAAATTGTGACTTGGTCCGCAATTGATATGGACCGTGACTTATTTTTGGTTGGCAAGGTACTGGTATTGATGGATACTGTAATGAAATTGACTGGATTCTTTGGATCTGATATATTTGCATGTCGGTTATAAATAGATATAGAGTGTAACATATTTGTGGATAGTAGTCTATTATGACTTGATCCTCTGGATCCAGAGATTCTATCTTTAGTTTTAAATTGATAATTATTTAGTTTTGTAAAAATTGGTTGTTGCCAATGTACAGGCAGTTTTTACATAGTGGAGCCGCCTCGATGGGCCGACATGGCCCCTAGTGTGCCCACTATAAAAATTTCTTATGTTCTTATGTTCCTTGTGGTTCGGAACCCACGTAAAATTGTGGGTCCCCTCCGCCACCACGGAGGACATACACAATACACAATTACAAACACAGTTAGGTAGACCAGCCATGAGTGGATCCTAGGGTCTTTGTTGGTCTGAAACATTATAACATATATATGTAGAGGACCGACAAGAAATAGACTAACAAGTAGACAAACAAATTCTTTCTTCCGCGCCATCATCAAACATTCTTAGAAGACACACGTGGTCAAGGAATCAGAAACAATGAAAACGTCTGTTTTGTCCCAAAAGGCCCGCGAAAGCAAGCCTTTAACAACTCAAAGGCGTGTAGAAGGTGTCTCAAGATATGGCGGGAAAGTCCGCGTCACAGAGACTATACAGGGTGTCCCATAAGTCCGGCATCATAGGAAAAATAATAAAAATAGGCAAAACAAAAGCTTTTATTTACAGAACGTGCTCAATATGTCCACCATTGTTTTCAATACACAAATTCAGACGTGATGGCCAGTCAGCAAGCACACGGTGAATGATGTCAGGAGTAATGGTATTACATGCCCCAATAATGCGCTGCCGCAAATGTTCAACACTCCTAATTTTCTCTGCATATACCAGCGCTTTCAAGTGACCCCAGAGATAAAAATCTAGTGGCGTGAGATCCGGACTTCTAGCTGGCCATTCCACAGGCCCTCGACGTCCTACCCAATGACCAGGGAATTGTTGGTACAGGTATTCCCTTACTTGGGTGCTGTAATGTGCAGGAGCGCCGTCTTGCTGGAACCATGTTGGGAAATTTCCTTCTTCGTTCAAGACACTGAGAAATGCTTCTTCCTTGAGCATACGTAGGTAGGTACCTCCAGTGACATGTTCATCGAAAAAGAGGGGGCCTATGATGCGATCCTTCCAAATGCCACACCACACCATCACCCGAGTTGCACCTTGTTCCTTTGAAGAGGTATACCAGTGAGGGTTGTTTTGAGACCAGTAGCGGGTGTTCTGTCGATTTACCTCACCATTTCCATAAAAAACAGCTTCGTCACTGAACAGAATGGTGGACGGAAAATTGGCATCCCGAGCATATTGTTCCGTAGCCCATTCACAAAATTCCATCCGCCGGTCGGGATCATCTTCGCTTAATTTCTGTAGGATCTGAAGTTTATATGGATGCCATTTGTGAGCCTGAAGAATGCGATGGATGCTACTTTTCGACACTCTGTCTCGGAGACAAGTTCGCCCAAGAGACTTATTGGGACTTCTGTTAAAATGAGACAGGATAGCAGTTGCTGTATCATCGTCAGTGGACCTCCTTGAAGGTCCACTGCGTGGTTTATCTTCTATGGATCCTGTTTCCTTAACTTTGCACAAGTCTGCTACACACTCTTGTTATTGGCTCGCGGTCTGGATGCAGTCTGTTAAATTCAGCAGCGGCCTTCTTTGACCTCCGATTTTCCTATGAGTATATTATTTGGATTCGTTCTTCCTTGCTCACAGACATTATGGCCTGTAGAAAGAGAAAAATATGAATTATGGTTTGTAGAAATAGAAAAATGTGAATTTATCCTATGATGCCGGACTTATGGGACACCTTGTATAAGCGAGATTCTACTGATACACATTCTCACTCGCTCAATTCTCGTTTTGGTCGTCATGTCACACTCTCAGCCTTCGTCAGCAGCACTCGTCAAACCACCCGCTCTCTGGCCTTGGCCGGAGAGCGGCCTGCTGTTCCTTCAAAGCTTCCGATCTATCATGAAGTAAGAGCTTTCGCCGTCAGCCTGTACAAGTGTAGCGGTGCTACTTGTATTTGCCGGGAAGAATGAAGGATACGAGAGGCAGGCTATCGCTTTGTTGGGTATCTCTTTTAGGAGCCTCTCGTGTCCTCTTCTCTCCCTGTCGTTTGGAAGGTTAGCATCTTGAAGGAAAAGCCGGTCGTTTTTAGAGTTTATTGAGTTCTTGGTTGGCTGGGGTTATTTACAGAAGATTTTGTTATTGTATATACAGCTGAATTAATATATATATATATATATTATATATATATATACACATTTATGTACAATACTTATTTATAAAGATTATATATGATTCTTAAAATTACACAATGATAAAATATATACAATTTGGTAATGCGCAAAATTGGTTTGTCGGTAACTAATATAAAAATAATATAAATGCGGAAAATTAACTGCGCGGACCCACAGAAGCACTCTTTCGAAACCAGCGCCGTTCGATCTCAGCTGGTCACCGTCTTTCAAGCAATTCTCGTGAAGCCTACATCAGTGTCCGCAGAACCGTCCGTTCCCTCAAGCATAACTCTCAACAAGAGGCTCGCTGTCGGTTCCACGAATTTCCTCAAGCTAACTCTCAACAAGAGGCTCGCTCCCGGTTCCACGATCATCTCGGTGTACGTAACACCGGACGGTCAACTTCACCGCAGGTTTCCAATCTACAAGGTCGACCTTCAAGCATACCCTTCATCTCGAGAGGTATTTTCAACACAGTCGGTAAGCTCTCTGTGCCTCGTTCTTAAGCAATGCTCGCTAAGCCTACAGAGCGTAATCGCAGCAGCGTGATTAAGCTATACCTAAAGTGCTTTCAATAACGTTCAAGCTAACTTTCCGTTAAGACTGCAGTAGGCCCAGTTCAAGTGTCATTTCCAATACCGTAATCGTGTATCATTCTGCTATTGTGTTCTTTCATGTATCCATAAATATTTTGCATCCATTTATTTATGTGATTTATTTAAGCATTTCATTAATGACGGCCGAATCCACTTACCGTGTACTAAACGCACGTGCATTCTTAATATAATTACTAAGCCCATTCAATGTTCCATTTATGCGTAACTCTAGCCTGCGTCATCTATTCAGTGTACCAAAATGTATGTGCTTAATTTCTGTTATTATTAGGCGGCAAGCATTTATTCCATGTTCATTCATGCATAACCTTTAGCCTACATAATCAGTGTTACGTATTCTAATTTCTATTCAGTGTACCAAAACGTACGTGCTTAATTTCTATTATTTATTAGGCAGAAGCATTTATTCAGTGATGTGCTCGTTACTTTATAAATGTAATACCGTTACCGTTACAGTTACTACAGTCTAAATGTAACGCCGTTATCGTTACAGTTACCATTTTTAAAAAGTAACGAGTAACGTCACCGTTACTCGTTACTGTTACTTTTAATGAAATGTAAATATATTAAATATATGCATAGATATATTATAATTTATATATACATAAAATATTATATTATATAAACATTCGCTTGTGCGTGTGTGTTGGTTTGCATCTACTGGTTAATGCATAGGTTATGAAGTCTGTGCATGCCTTCATTGCGTTGTTATGACTTATAAGGCATAATATTTAAAAAAAAGTGAAACAAAATTACTGCAAGATTTATTACTAGGAATTGCAACATAACAGAGGATGTAGCATACTATTGATACTAATTTACTAATGCTAGAATATACCAGGAAAGTTTAGTTTTGCAAAACAATAATACGAAATACTGAAGAAATGAATCAAATGAGTTATTGTGCATGGCAATGATAACTGAAATTTATTAGCTAAATATACAAACTTAAGAACTATTATTCAAAAGATCTTTATTGGCCTTTAAGAAAACAAGCTTCTCAAAAGTTGCATCTAAGAGCGAGCCTCGTTTCGGACGCAGTATATCCTTCCGTGCTGAAAAAATCCGCTCAACAGCTGCACTAGATGGTATAAGAGTGTTAAGTTTAATAAACATATTTTTAAAGTTAGTGGATGGGAAGGATGCAGAGCTAACGTGCCGTGAAGGCCCAGATGAGAGGAATGACGAAACCTCTGTTGAACTCAGGGCTGCCACATTTGTTACGTTCGTAACAAATGTGTTACTTTCTATCTTTTTCATACTTTTGGTACGACGTTCAAAAAATTTGTTACGTTTTAGAGTTTTTTATATGCTTTATCGGTTTACCTAAAAATATTTAAAATTATTAGTTTTATAAAGAAATTAGCATATTTAAAACCATTAAATTACAGATGGAAAAAGTGCTAAATAATTTAGATGGCATATACTGTATATTTCTGATTATATATTCCGTACATCGTTCGTTCGCGTATAAATCTCACGAGTCACGACTATACGTTTGAAAACGTTTTCGGTTCTCGGCTTACTGACTCAGTGACTCCCCCACGCTGTCTCAGTCAGAGTCAGTCAGCAGTCTGTCAGTGTTCCAGTTGCAAACTTGTAACAACATTTATCATAGATTGTGTTTGTGAACGCGCTTGCTCTTATTTTGTGGTCATTTTTGATGCGAATATAATTGAAGCACAAATAAATATAATGAACTTTATTTTATAATCAATTTTAAATTTTTTTTATATTTTGTTACCTTTTTGGCTGATTTGTTACCTTTTGTTTGTCAATTTTGTTACCTTCACCTAAAATCTTGTGGCAGCCCTGGTTGAACTTAGGTCCCTCCCTAAGAGGGTGGATGGGGGTAGGCTGCGAGCATGCCAACGGCCAACATGCACAGTGCACACCTCGCTCATAGTGAAGGGACAAATTTTTAACGGTTAATGAATAATGAGTGAGGATCGAAAGAAACTAATTGCGAGCTACGATAAAAAGTAACGAGTAACGACTAACGAATGTATTTCCCTAAAAAAGTAACGTCATTACTGAAAGAGTTACTTGATTTGAAATGTAACGCCGTTAGCGTTACCGTTACTAAAAAAGTACCGCGTTACGTAACGGCCGTTACTTGTAACGCGCTACTGCCCAGCTCTGCATTTATTCCATGTTCATCTATGCATAACCTTCAGCCTACATAATCAGTGTGTTACGTATTCTATTCAGTGTACCAAAACGTACGTGCATAATTTCTGTTATCACTAAGTTTCATATTTTATGTTGTGTTCCATTTTTGCATGCCATTAGCTTACCATAAATGAATGCATTACTTGCCAATTAGGCTCTTAACCATTTCTCCTATTGGCTCAGCTCCATGTCATCTTAGCATAATATAAAGGCCTGTTATATTTTATTTTATTGGGTTCAGAATCCCAGCTGAGCACTGAACGGCCAACCTCTGAAGGGCCAGTTTAACTTACAGCCCAAGTTAAGCTAGACTAAAACTTACGGACTTGAAGGGCCTATTAGGTCCTACCTCAGGGTTGCTGACTCGATGAGGGCCTACCTTAGGCCTCAGTTGCATAAAATTAAGATAAAAAACAAAAGGGGCGCTATTTATTGTCTTCTTTCTAAACCTTGCAACAACACACAACCTGCACCATTGCACGATGCAACAATCTTGTATCTAAACAACCAAATTGAATTGCAAGAGAACTCTCTACAAGACCACACCCTGTAAGTGCCACATTCAACAAACGAGTAGAAAGTACGCGCAGTGTCCCAAAAAATGATGCCACAAGAGTGCCCAAACAATGATGCCACAAGAGCCCAAAAATGCTAGCTCTAAATTAAGTGAATTTTTCACTAACCTTACAATTATGAGATGGATATATACACACACCTTAACATAATATATACAAGCAATACTGCATCAATCAGCTTAGTCATCATATCGCCTTGGGACAACAGTGGCTCTTCCTCTTCTAGATTTTCTAACACTTCCCACCGAAGAGGTATTGTTGTCATTACCTTCTGCAAGTTTAGCTAAGCCTTGTCCATGAGGCTGTAACTCAAATGTTTCATCTTGACTATCTGTGTTTTTGCTGATTTCTAAAGCATAGAGTTTTTGTATAGGTCTCTCTAATTTTCCTCCTGAAGTCTTTACCGGTGCAGACCTAACTAAATTGTCTTTGCCAACAAACAACTCTTCAATTATGCCAAGCTTCCAGCATTGCCTTGGTCTTTCATCCCCAATCATTACCACTTCTCCCACCTTGATACAATTTGCATTGGAGCCCTTTACATTGCCTGATGGGTAATAATTGAGTTCTGGCAAGTATTCCATCTGCCACCTATTCCATAACTGATCTTGTAGCTCTTCAAGGTACTTGAACCTTCTGGTTAACTTTTCTTGACTGCTCTGGATAGGCTGTAAGTCTTCTGGCAAACTGGGGCTTGATGTTAATCGTTTACCACAAAGAAAATGATTTGGTGTCAATGGCTCTGCATCCTGTATACTGTTATAAACAAAGGTGATAGGCCTACTGTTCACCATTGCTTCTACTTCACACAAAACAGTGCAGAATTCTTCTTTGCTCAAATGAACATTAGCTAAAAGTTTCTTTAATGGATACTTTACACTTCTCACTAGCCTTTCCCAAAATCCTCCCCACCATGGTGCTCTCTCAACAATAAACTCCCACTCTACCCCATGGTGTGAAAAGTAGGATTGGAATCCCTCCTCTTTCAACAAGGACCAAACTTCTTAGAGTCCCTTTACAGCCTTTTTGAAGGTTTTTGTATCATCAGATATGATTTTATTTGGGAAACCCCTTCTTTTCACAAACCTTTTAAAGGCCAAAAGAAATACATCACTACTTAAGTTTCTTACCAACTCCAAATGGATTGCTCTTTTGGTAGCACATGTGAAAAGATGTATAATTATAACTTTTGTTAGATTCCCCTTGCTCATACACATAGACTGGACCCACGAAGTCTACTCCCACTACATCAAATGGGGCAGTATAGACACACTGTTCTCTTGGAAGTGAAGCCACCTTTTCATAATAAAGCTTTGCGCTCCAACGCTTGCAAACCACATATTTATGCAAGACCTTTTTTATTACTTGTCTAATTTTGGGAATCCAAAACTGTTGTCTGATCTCTATTATCACTTCTCTAACTCCAGCAGGGAACAACTTATGATGCGTATTCAGGATCAAATGCTCCACAAAGTACCCCCCAGAAGGTAGCAAAATTGGATGTCTTTTCTCCTCTGGAAACCCAGAAAACTGTAGTCTACCTCCTACTCTCAATAAATCCTGATCCAAAAACACATCCAAACCTTTGAGAGCAGAATGTGTTGGTAGAACCTGTAATGGACTGCTGGTGAGCAATTCCCTCTCTTCACCACATTTTTCTTTCTGCACATATACCACCCAGTATTGCCTGGCTTGCTGAATCTCCTTACTGTTCAGAATTCCTTCCCTTCTTGTTTCTCCCTTAATGTTGTCTGTAAATCATATACCCATGCTGTCACTCTTAACAACCTTTTCAGACTGCTAATGTCCTCAAGCCTCAATATGGGGTCCTGCTGCATAACTTGACAACTGTTCACAGTGCATTTTCTCATCTCACTCACCCATTCTTCTTCAGCCTGGCATTCTCGGACAATAGGCTGATTAGAAGGCCAATTTTCACTCCCAAGTTTTAACCACTCTGGCCCATTCCACCACAAACTTGAGTGTGCAAGATCTTTCACTGAAATTCTTTGTGTTGGTAAATCAGCTGGGTTTTGGGTGCCTGGACAATGCTTCCATTGCTTTGGATCTGTGTGCTTGAATTTCCTCCACCCTATTGGCAACAAATGGTTTCCATTTCCTTGCCTGGCTTCTTAACCAATGCCAAGCCAAAGACTTTTGCATTGTAACTGCAAGCCGACTAGCAATAACTGCACCCATCAATTCCAACCTTGGAACAGAAAGTCTTTTCAAAGGTGCTACTCTGCTCTTTGCAGCAACCAACCTGCAACTTACTTCCTCTTTGAATGTGCCTCTTATATAAATACAAGTTGCATAGGCTTCCTCACTTGCATCACAAAAGATGTGCAGCTCCAAATTATCTGGACTATTGTTCAACTCTCGAAAGTACCATCTTGGGATTTCAATGTCTCCAAGATGTGCCAATTCTTTGAACCAATATTTCCACCTTACCACCATATGATCAGATAACTCTTGGTCCCAACCAAGTCCAATTTCCCAGAGGCTCTGAAACCAAATTTTTTACTTTATCATAAATGGAGCCAGGAATCCAAGAGGATCAAAGACATTCGAAGCCAAACTAAGAGCTGTACGTTTTGTCCACCTTGTCTCATTCTCAGCCAGCTCTACCAAAGATTTCCCATTGAAGGTAAACAAATCCTCTCCTTGCTGCCAAACAATGCCTAGCACCTTCATGTCTATTGCCTACAACTCCCTAATACCAGAATCCTCAATACTTTCTGCTGCATCAGGTCCTAATTATATTTTAATGTTTTTAAATAGTGTGGTTAAATATTTTTCGTAATTATATATTATTTGTTTTTAAATTTTGTGGCTAAATAAAAATTAAATGTGGTTAAATATTTTTCCTAATTATATATTATTTGTTTTTAAATTTTGTGGCTAAATAAAAATTAAATGTGGTTAAATATTTTTCCTAATTATATATTATTTGTTTTTAAATTTTGTGGCTAAATAAAAATTAAATACTTTTTTAATTTTTGTCCTAATTATATTTTAATGTTTTTAAATAGTGTTGCTAAACCCTATATTAAATTCTTGTTAAGTTAAAAAATTCTTTTTAATTTTATTCATTTTACGGTGAACTTACCTTGCGGTGAAATTACTTCGCGGTGGACTTACCTTGCGGTGAAATTACTTCGCGGTGAACTTACCTCGCGGTGAAATTACCTCGCGGTGAACTTTCCCGCGGTGAATTGATGGCGGTGAACTTACCGCACATGAAAAAGAGCACCTAACTAGATTAACCACAGTTCTAAAAAGACTCCGGGATGCCAGACTTAAGCTAAAGAAAGAAAAGTCTTCGTGGGTCACTAACGAGGTTTCATATTTATGGTTCCGCATAGATGCCTCAGGTATTCATCCAACGGTGGATAAACTAGAAGCAAGAAAAAATGCACCACCTCCACAAAACATTACACAGTTACAAGCTTATTTAGGTCTCCTAAACTTTTATAGGAAATTTTTTCCTAATGCATCTACTTTCCTTGAACCCCTAAATAAGCGATTACGATCTGGGGAACAGTGGAGATGGGAGAAAACCCAAAAGGAAGCATTTGAGGCTTCGAAGGACTACTAAAGTCCACTCAAGTCCACGCAAGACCGATTTGAAAGTACGGACCATGCTTTCCGCGAGTCCTTTAGTAGACGGGTGAAAAACATTAGACCGGACATGTGTAATGTCATTTAGGTGGACAAAAGAACGAAATTCCTTCACTGGTAAAACAAGTACCATTGTCGGAAACCAGGACTACGGGTAAACCCCATCCAGCGGAACACGAACGGAGTAAGCGAATAGTAACACCCGAAGAAGTCGTGGAAATGGTTGGAAAAATTTTCACCCACTTAGAGTAGGCGTCCACGCGTCCACAATGACTAGGAAATAGGTATTATTTATAGGACCTGCATAGTCAAGATGGATCCTATGCCAAGGTATAGTAGGCCATTCCCACAGATGAAGTGGACTTTTCCTTGGGAGATCTCTGTTTTCTAGACAGTTTTGACAGGAACGAGCCAATGATTCGAGTTCTCCATCTGAACCGGGCCACCAGAAATAAGCTCTCGCCAGCTCTTTCATTTTTGTTGCACCCATGTGTTCAGCGTGAAGTTCCTTCACTAAATTCGACCTGCCTTCATTCGGAATTATTACTCTGTGGCCCCATACGAGACAGCCATTTTGGATCGACAGTCCAGACTGACGTTGATAAAAAGGCTGTAATTCACTCTCATCCTTAGTAGGCCAACCAACTGAGCAGTAATGGATAACCATAGACAGAATAGGGTCTGATTTTGTCCACTGCTATATCTGTACTGCAGTTACTGGTATGGATTCCAAAAACCCTACCAAATGAACCCATTCTGTAGGTATAGGTACGCATTCATTTGGATTTTCTAAAGGCAATCTACTTAGAGCATCAACCATACCTAGAAGTTTGCCTGACCGATGTACTAAGTCAAATTTATAGGCTTGTAGAATCAGTGCCCATCGTTGAAGCCTACCTGAGGCCATAACTGGAATAATTTTATTAGGTGAAAATAAACCTAAAAGAGGCTTATGGTCAGTAATTATATTGAATTCATGACTCCATAGATATAAGTGAATTTTTTTTATTGCAGATACTATGGCTAAGGCTTCACGTTCAAGTTGTGCATATCGCCTTTCAGTCTCAGTTAGTGTTCTAGAAGCAAAACAAATAGGCCTATCTACACCATCAATATGTATGAGATAACACTGCCCCAATTCCATAAGAACTGCTATCTGCTGGAACTACGAGAGGAAGTTTAGGATCATAATGCACTAGGAGAGTGGACTTTAGTAGTACGTCCTTGGAAGCCTCAAATGCTTCCTCTTTGGGCTTTCTCCCATCTCCACTGTTTCCCAGATCGTAATAATTTATTTAGGAGTTCAAGGAAAGTCGATGCATTAGGCAAAAATTTCCTATAAAAGTTTAGGAGAGCTAAATAAGCTTGTAACTGTGTAATGTTTTGTGGAGGATGGTGCATTTTTTATTGCTACTAGTTTATCCACCGTTGGATGAATGCCTGAGGCATCTATGCGGAACCATAAATATGAAACCTCACTATGACTCACGAACACTTTTCTTTCTTTAGCTTAAGTCCGGCATCCCGCAGTCTTTTTAGAACTGTGGTTAATCTAGTTAGGTGTTCTTTTTTAGACGAACCTGAAATGAGGACATCATCTAGAAAACAAAGTACATCCAGAATGTGATCTAGAACTTGGTCTATTGTTTTCTGAAAAATACCCGGAGCCGATGCTGTTCCACAGCATAGCCTATTGTACCTATATAGGCCTCGGTGCGTATTTATGATAGTTACTTCTTCAGAATTTTCGTCTAAACTTAGTTGAGCATAGGCTTGGGACATATCTAGTTTTGTGAAATATTTACCCCCAGCAAGAGAGCTAAAGAATTCATCAGACTTGGGTATAGGGCAGCGATCTAGAAGGACTGCTCTATTTGCTGTTAAACGGTAATCCCCACATAACCGCAATGATTTGTCAGGTTTTAGTACAGGAACTACCAGGATAGCCCACTTAGCGTGTGTGACTGGTTCGATAATTTTATCTTTGAGCAGCCTCTCAATTTCTAAATCTACCTTCTTTCGCAGTGCATGTGCGATTGAACGAGCCTTACAAAATTTCGGAGTTACATTAGGGTCTACCTCTTTACAGACATGATGACCTTTTAGTTTGCCTACTTCAGGTCCAAAAAGAGAAGAAAACTCCCTTAACAATGACTCTATGTCAGACAGATATGAGAGTGTATGCACATCTGCCTGACCCTTTGGCAAAATTTTGTCAATAGGCATTTTCAAAACATCAATCCAATCACGGCCTAGTAGAGTAGACCCTTACTCATCTACCACTAAAAGAGTTAAGGGATGAGACAAAGTTTTCTTGTTGAGTGTAACTGTGATGGATGCTTCTCCACAAATGGGTATTTGTATGTCCCCATATTTTTTTAGTATTGTTTTAGATGCATGTAGTTTAGGTGTATTTTTGAAAGTTTTGTCAAAAACTGTTTTAGACATGACAGTTCGGGCAGTACCTGTATCTAGTTCTCGAGGAACTGTAATTCCATTTAGGCCTACCTCTACAATATATGGACCTGTATTATTA
The DNA here is from genome assembly GCA_023014485.1 of Bathynomus jamesi. Taxonomy (NCBI): domain Eukaryota; kingdom Metazoa; phylum Arthropoda; class Malacostraca; order Isopoda; family Cirolanidae; genus Bathynomus; species Bathynomus jamesi. Next base: position 363,524 of record JAJOZX010003571.1, on the reverse strand, counting down.
CCAATTTGCTACTCATAAAATAGGTACTCCACTCCAGTGTTCGAAGTATTTCCCTTTTGAGGATTTACACTAGAAATGTTATAATTAGAATTTTTACCCCTTGTTTTCTTTGAAAAACAAACTTTAGCTATGTGGCCTATTTTACTACAGTTTCGGCAAACTGCTTCTTTAAAAGGACAGTCCTTCTTCCACTGGTGTTTGTTTTCCACACCCAGTACATAGCTTGGAAGGTTTTTCCTCCTGTTTAGCGTTCGAATTAGTAGGTTTAGTCGTATTTTCCGCATACCTTTTATTTGTTTGTCTAGTAGGCTCATTATGTCTGCCAGGCATAGAAGATTTAAAGCTATTTACGTGTTGGGCTTTACTACTGTGACTGCCAAAAGCTCTAACATCTTTAGCAGCTGCTTCCCTAGCCGCAGCTATTTCTACAGCCTGACTAGAAATTAGGTCTTGTATAGCTAATAGGGCTCTCTGGGTAGACTCCTCTTTGAGATCCATTACAAACCTATCTCTTAGCATTTCGTCTAATTTGTCCCCAAGTTTACAAGTACGGCTATAGGCTTTTATACCTGCAACAAACTCTGCAATGCTTTCATTCACAGTCTGATGCCTCGAATAAAATTTGAAAAATTCATAGATTCGAACTACTCGGGGTTTGCAGTGATTGGTTAGGGCCTGTACCAATTCACTATAGGTGCAAGTTTCCGGTGCTTTAGGAGCAACTAGGTCCATAACTAAGCCAAACGTTTTAGGGCCTATTATAGTTAAGAAGGTAGGTACTTTCTTAGCATCAGGAATGGAATTTGCTTCGAAAAATAACCTCACTCTAATGGCATAAGCTTCGAAGTCCTCCCCAGAGTCTTCGTAAGGGCTTATATGGCCAATCACCGACATGCTAGAACAAAACCGATTTAGGCCAAATAACGTGAAGTAGGTTAGATAGGGTTTAAATTTGATCTAGTACTATAGCTTAGGTCAGCTAAGCTATAGTACGGTAGTTTACCCACACAAACCAACCAAATCGAACGACCCACCTAGGCTAGGCTACATCCAATTTTCCAAACAACCAAATTGAATCCAATAAGCCAAATTGAATCCCATCCTCGTCGCCAAATGTAATAACTTGTGGTTGGTGACCCCGCTAAGTTACTAGGTTTCTAAACAACAACAAAGGCACTTACTAGTGTCTTGATTTAGATTTTCTTTAGGGTCTACCATAGATTTCCATCGTCCCACAAAGCAGCCTACCTAAACTCTCTAACTTTACTAATTTAGAAGCTATAGACATTACCCCGAACTGATATAATTATTAGACGACTTTCTACTCCATTTTGTCACTTTAGAAACATCACCAAATTAAACTTAGCGTTCCGCTGTTTATCCTTTTGTGTTGCCATTCAGCTTTCTTTTAGTGACTTTTAGACTATATACAGTACATATATACACACACACATGTCACCTCAAAACCCAATATCTCTTTCAAATTGCTCTAAAACATCAATGTTGACTGCATTTGCCTGCTTCTCCTGTTTGTCCTTTATGTCAATGGATTCAAGTTCCCAAAAGGCTTTGAAATACCTTTCCAAACCATGGCTGTTTTCATCACTCTTAACAAAAAGAGCTTTAACCTCCATTTCATTGCAATAGCTACCATGTAGCATCCAGCCTAGCTTACTTTCAATAGCTACAGGATCTTGAGATGTACGGACAATGTTACCAGTGATGAAGTCGCAATAATAGTCAGCTCCAAAACTTATTTTTGCCCAAATTAATTCCTTTAACTTGCAATTCTTGGACACATGCCATATCTAAACAAGTAGTGACTGGAGCACAAAGTTCCTCAATCTCTACAACTTGGACCTTGATAGTGGGACTTTGTGGTAACAACCTCTCAACCAGAACTTCTACCTTTTTAACTTTGGTTCGGTTTTGAAATGAACCCCCAAACCCAGAAATTCTTAAATTTTCCCTCTTAAGTTCTTTAAACTTCAAATTTCTGGAAATTCTGGTCTTAATAAAGTTACACTGGCTACCACTATCAAACAACACTCTTACAGTAGCTTCTCCTTCATTCCCAATTAATAATGGTGCAGCTGTTTGCAATAATAATTATTGTGTTTTCACACAATAATGGCTGATGCCAGCCATGGCATTTTTTTGCACAAAATTTTAAACTTACAAAACCTTGATCTGTGACCTTTCAAAAAACATTTAAAACATGCTGTGGACTTAGTTACCCTGTCCTTTCTCTCCTCAACAGGTAAAGCCTCAGCCACCTCACATTTATATGACTTGTGGTTGCCTTCGCAAAATATGCATTCCTTGATTCCCTTTAATTTATTCTCAGAGGATGCATGTAGAGTTGACACTGTACCTGGACTATTCCTTTTTGTAGAAACCTTGGTGCTGTGGCTGTCTTTGTCCCCTTGTTTAACATCCCACTGTGCAAACTCAATTCCCTCTCGTCTTGCTAATTCTGTGCCTAAAAGGCTTAACATCTGCTGAAGGGGGATGTACACATGTTTTGTAGAGTGTCCCCTACTTATTTCAAGCAAAATTGAGCTAGGCAATTTAGATTCCAGTATAGTGACCAACATTACACCATACCTTTTCATTCCTACACCCAAGTTGTCCAGGGACCTAGTTCTAACTTCAAATTCATCATATAACTGCCGTTAACTCCTTGACACTATTGAGATTATTAACAGGAGCTATAGCTAAAAGTTCATGGAGGTGGCTTTTAATTAAGATCTCTGGCTTACCAAACTGTTTTTTTAATTATCCCAAGCCACGTTATAATTAGCCTCTGTTAATGCTAATCCTGCTATTGTCTTTGCTGCCTCCCTTTCCAAGAGGGAGTGAAAATAATTAAACTTCTCCACAGCATTTAACACTTGACTAGAATGAACTGCTGACTGAAAACTGTCTGCCCATTCTTGCCATTCCTGAATACTCCCAGAAAATGTTTTGAGTACAAGTCTCGATAATTGAACTGCAGATCTGTTGAGGGCTGTTTCATTATTAGACCTGGTCTCTAACTGTACTGAGCTGCTAAATTCTTTTGCTCTGTGGCATGCTTTAATTATGCTATCAATAATCTCTTCAAAGGAAATTATGTAATTTTCTATTTCATCCTCTTCTATAAGAGCCTCAATTTTAACATTTACTTCGCTTAAAGCAACCTTTTTAGTTTCTAATATGGAAAGCTGCGCAGTCACTAAGCTTAAACCCTCTTGCTCTACGGCAGAAGCTATAGTGGCAATGACCTTTGTAATTAGACCATTGTGCGCTTCTCTTTTTCTAAACTTGTTAAATTCAGCTGCACTCATCTTCAATGCAAACAACAATTGGGCTCAATGCCAAATAAGCTGAATTGGCGAAAATACTTAACCAAACTGATCAAACTCAAAATTTACCTTTTTTCAAATAAACTGAATTGCTTGGTTGGGGTACTGAGCAACCACCAGTATGGAATACCAAATTTTCAACCCAAGTAACTGGCGCACTGAAGTCTGCAACCTTCGCCTACGAACAATAAAACCAAAATTAACCAAACCGGTAAAAGTGTAGGCCCAAAACAACGCCAAACTAGCGGTCAAGTTTCGAAATTGGGCGACCAAACTTTCTACCCTGGGACTTTAACTCAATTATGCTCGACCCGTCCAGGCCTAACTTGGGCTACAATTTGCACAATCAGAACTTTGCCGAAAAATAGTCACTGACTCAGTCTTGGGCTAGAATCCGGCTCGAAGAACCATGTTATTTTATTTGATTGGGTTCAGAATCCCAGCTGAGCCTTGAACGGCCAAGCTCTGAGGGGCTACTTTAACCTACAGCCCAAGTTAAGCTAGACTAAACAAACTTACGGACTTGGAGGTTCTATTAGATCCTACCTCAGGGTTGCTGACTCGATGTGGGCCTACCTTAGGCATCTGTTGCATAAAATTAAGATAAAAAACAAAAGGGGCACTATTTATGGTCTTTGTAAACCTTGCAACAACAACACACCTGCACCATTGCACGATGCAACAATCTTGTATCTAAACAACCAAACTAAATTGCAAGAGAGCTCTCTATAAGACCATGCCCTGTAAGTGCCGCATTCAACAAACGAGTAGAAAGGACGCGTCAGTGCCCAAAGAAAATGATGCCACAAGCGTGCCCAAAAAAATGATGCCACAAGAGTGCCCAAACAAAGATGCCACAAAAGCCCAAAAATGCTAGCTCTAAATTAAGTGAATTTTTCACTAACCTTACAATTATGACGTGGATATATATACACCTTAACTTAATAGATACAAGCAATGCTGCATCACTCAGCTTAGTCATCAAATCGCCTTGGGACAACAATGGCTCTTCCTCTTCTAGATTTTCTAACAAAGAATAAAAAATGCGAAAAAGTAAATGTCAATCCACGGTGGGCAGAATACTGTGCTGATTTGTATGATGCAGTAAAAAAATGTATTCGTGGAGTGGGTTGCTATGGGGAAACCTAGGCAGGGGAGCTCTTCCAACTGAAAAATAGAACTCGTGCTCGGTTCAAGGGTGCCCTTAGATTTATAAGGAAAAATGAAGAGAATCTTCGAAGAGAATCTCTAGCCAGAAAATTAAGCAATAGCAATACTTCCAGGTGGGAATTCTGGAGGGAGGTTAATAAAATTAACAATAGTAATCTTGCAATACTTCCAGTAGGGAATTCTGGAAGGAGGTTAATAAAATTAACAATAGTAATCTTACCTTGCCAAATGTAATAGAGGGTGTACATGGTGCAAAAAACATTGCAGAACTGTGGAAAAATCATTATAAAACTCTATTTAATTGTGTCGGGAGGGATAGACTAAATATATGCCTAAATGTAGAACGCTCTGAGCTACTAATTAATTACTCAGAAATTTGGCAGGCTATTCATAAGTTAGATGATAACAAAAGTTGTGGCCTAAATGGCATACAAGCAGAACATTTAAAATGTTGTAGCCCTCGTATAATACCTATGCTTGCAATGTGTTTCACAAGCTCTATGATACATGGGTACTTGCCACAATCCATTTTGTCAGTTATATTGTTGTCAGTTGTTAAAAATAAGGGTGCTAGTATCTGTGATAAGAATAATTATAGGCCAATAGCACTTGCCAGTTTCTAAAGTGTTAGAATATGTCATTTATAATATGATAAGTACTTACTTGCAGACTTATGACAATCAGTTTGGCTTTAGAGTGAAACATGGTACTGACATGTGTATTTATATGCTAAAGGAAGCCGTCCTAAAGTACAAGATATCAAGTAGCAATGTACGAGTATATTCCTGTTTTTTGGATGCATCAAAAGCATTTGATAGAGTTAACTATCACGAACTTTTGAAGAAACTTTTGGGTCGAGGGGTACCTAAATATATACTTAGGATACTTGCATTCTGGTATACAGAGCAGACCATGGTTGTAAGATGGAAAAGCACTGTATCACCAGGTTTTAAGGCAACTAATAGTGTTAGGCAAGGAGGTGTATTATCACCCTATCTTTTCTGTGTATACATGGATGACCTTACTAATGAACTAAAAACTGCACGTACTGGCTGTCATTGGAAAAGAAAATATTAATCATTTAATGTATGCTGATGACCTTGTTCTTCTGTCACCTTACCAGGGGCTGAGAGTACTATTAGGGATATATGAATAATATGGTATAGAAAATGATATCACCTATAATGGAGCGAAGAGTTGTATTTTGATTTTTAGGTGTAATCTACTGAAACATGTATCATGTGGGTCTTTTGAAATGAATGGTCAGACTATACCTGTCAAAGACACATTAAATATTTAGGTCATGTAATTACTCACGAGCTGCGAGATGAACTCGATATTGAGAGGCAACGTAAAAAGCTGTATATACAGGGTAACATGCTAGTAAGGAAATTTGGTATGTGTTCAGAATCAGTTAAAATTTATCTTTTTAGAACTTACTGTACTGCATTGTATACATCCCATCTGTGGTGGAACTATACAAAAAACTGCTATGAATAAACTTTCTGTTGCTTATAATAATAATATTTTTCGTATGCTATGTAGGGAAACAAAATGGTGCAGTGCCAGTTTTATGTTTACTACGCGTAACCTACCTACCAGCCAAATGTTAATCCGGAAGAATATAGTATATAATTTCATTACTCGGGTCCAAAACAGCTCTAATGTGTTATAGTACAATGTCTTGTCTTCAGATACTGTGTACCTCTCACCTATATGGCAGTCTTGGTTCAGACAACTGCTGGTTTACAATACATTATTTTTGTAATGTAGCAAAGATTATATATGCCTATTAAGTTGTGTTATAATATGTTATAATAAGTAGCTATGTTATAATAAGTGTTATAAGTGTTATAAGATGTCTCATGTAATAACAGTATACATAAAATTGTCAGATAATTAATCAAACAGTATGCCAGTATACGAGGTTAAGTGGCTATGTTGGCCTTATTTTTGTATTAAGTTCAATACCTATATATACATAAGATTGTACTTGTATGTTAGGTTAAGTGGCTATGGATTGTGAATGATCCGCAATAAAGATGTTTTGTTTTGTTTGTTTGTTTTTTGTAAATAAATTGCCTTTGTATTAAGTCTTTCATCTGTTAGCTAGGTATCTACTATAGACATGAGAATTGGAATCAGCTAAAATACGAGATAGTTTGATAATAGCTATACTAGCTAATAGCCAACTATATTTTAGCCAATTATGAGTTATGATGTAATAGCCAATTAAAACTTATGATTTTAAGAATATGTATTTATGACTTATAACAGTGGACTTATGACAGTAGTATGTATAATGCATGGGTACATGTTTGTGCAGTGGCGGTCTTGGGCATAGGCGATATAGACGGCCTCCTTGGGCGCCAATTGGTGGCGGGGGCAACAAAGTACACCCGTGTTTTGTTTTTGCTCAAACAGGCTCCCGTCCAGGGCTCGAGAAATTTACCAACTCACGGTCTCACCAACCCCGGTTGGAGATAGATATTTATCCTTGATGATAGGTATCGATTTTGCTTGTAAAAATCAATTTATAAAACTGAATGAAAAGTTATTTCATTAAAATAAACAAGCAATGAAATAGGTATAAGTTAAAACTGTTTATAATTATTAAAATCAAGCAGAGTAAATTAGAGTGTAGCTAGCGACGGATTTTTCTCCACTCCACAATTTCGTGTGTTCTAATTTACAGCGAGTCGTATCTGGCCGAGCATCATGTTGAAGAGGACAAAGCCGTCAGGTGCACGGGGGAAAAAAGAGAAGAAAAGAGGAAGAGAAGATGCGATCGAAACGTAGAGGTATGTCATGAACATTTTATTTGTTTCATTTTTATATGTAACGTATATCTAACGCAGCCAGGCTGCTGGAAAAGAATCCACGGGCTCTATTTGTGCCATGTGGGGCTCATACATTAAATTTGGTGGTAGCTGATGCTGCTAAAAGCTCCACAGATGCCCCTGGCTATTTTGGCATCTTGCAGAAGCTCTACACCCTGTTCTCGGCTTTTACACAAAGATGGGCTATCCTGAAGAACCATGTTAACTTGACTTTAAAATCATGGTCAGAGACAAGGTGAAGAGTAATGAGCCAGTAAGGTACCAAGCAGTATCAGTGAGAGAGGCACTCATTGAGGTGAGGGGTCAAACCACTGACCCTATGGTAAAGATTGAGGCCCAGTGCCCCAGTCTTTGGCAGAGGAGATAGGGTCATACCGGTTTTCAATCTGCACTGTGGTGTGGTATGACATCCTAAGTCACATACAGCAAGTCAGCAAACTAATCCAGTCTCCCTCAATGCAGTTGGATGTGGCTGTCAATCCGCTAAGGAAGACTGAAACAACTCTCAGCACTTACAGAACAACAGGCTTTGTGGCTGCACAAACCTCAGCCATGGACATGTGCGAAGACATGAATGTGGAGGCTGTTCTCCAGCAAAAGAGGCTGAGGTCCACAAAGCGGCACTTCTCCTATGAGTTCCCTGATGAGCCCATCAGTGACGTACTTAAAAATTTGGAGGTGACATTTTTCAATGTGGTGGTGGATGCTGCTATCTCATCACTTCAGGAAAGATTGCAGACATTGGGAGAAGTGAGAGACAAGTTCCAAACTTCCAAAACTTGTCAAATGAGGAGATGACAGAGCAATCAGAAACCCTCAGCAACACTTTAAGCTGTCGAGGACATTCTGATCTAGATGGTAGGGAGTTGGCACAGGAATTAAAGAATTTGCCTGAACTGCTATCTACGAGCATGACAGACTTCAGCTGCTGACGTTTATCCATGAAAAGCAGCTCACAGAGATCTATCCCAACCTCTAGGTCACCCTCAGGGTTGCTGTCACCCTTCCAATGACAGTGGCTGGAGCGGAGAGTAGCTTTTCCAAGCTGAAGCTCATCAAGACTTACCAAAGATCCACCATAATACAAGACCGCCTCAGTGGTTTTGCTGTCATCAGCATTAACCATGCTGTTTCTGAGCAGATTTCCTATGATGACATCATTGATGAATTTTCCCGTCGGAATCAATGATATTCTGCTTCTTAAAATCTTGCAAAAGTACCCAAATCAGACCATTTCCAAAGCAGCATCCACAGCTCTTCAACGGCACCTGTGGTATCTTGGACAGCATCTCATCGGCATTGCATTCTTCGATCCTAGAGTCGATGCCGAGACCAAACGGAAGATGGTCGTAAACCCCCAACGTAACGAGAATACCACTGTTACTCGTCGATTGAAGCTTGAAGGAAACATTGAAGATTTGAATTTGTATGAGATGGTCACCAAAAGGACCCTGGGAATCTTCAATTTGTTAAAGAAAGAAGGAAGGAAGGCAGCGGAGGATACCTTCCTGAGGACCGATCCCAATTCCTGGACGGAGGATGATTGCTTTCAAGAGTTTCGACGCATAGCGATCAACCTTAAAGTTGTCAGTGATTCGGCGGAGAAGGGTATCGCCCTCATCAAGGCATATAATACATCTTTGACGAAGGATGAAGAACAAAAACAATTCATCCTCCGATTAGTAGCAAAACATCGCCAAGACTACTCATCGTCTTCGAAGGAGTCAGTGATGAAGCGTTAATCTAAGTAATGATGTATATTATAAACGAATGATAAATGTAATTTTCTATCAACCATATCATTTTTGTTCTTTAAAAATTAATCTATTTTCTTTAAAAGTTATTCTGTTTTCTAAAAAAAATAAGCTGTTTTCTTTGAGATTTAATCTGTTTTCAAACAAATAAACTAGTATTTGCTTTTTTAACCCAGAAGATCAATCTACGATACTCAGAGCTGGGCAATAAATACATTGAATGTATTTAAATACTAAATACTAAATACATGGGAGAAATGTATTTAAATACTAAATACTAAATACATTTTACGAATGTATTTAGATACTAAATACAAAATACATCAATTGTATTTAAATACATTTGTAAATACATTTTAAATTGTTATCTGCAGATATATCACTGTTTGATTCACCGGATTTGCTTGTTGAAGCCATGACACGCACACGATAAAGAAATCAACCGCTTTCGACTAAGAGTGGCACACAACTGATTGAACTGACACGTTGAAACATGAACCATGCTGAACTACACTGTCGACGCGTCGTACTGTGCTAGTACAGAACGTGTATTAGACCAGTAAAAGTATTTACATTTTTATATTTTGAGTATTTAAATACATTGTATTTAAATACTCATTAAAGTATTTAAATACTATATTTAAATACATGAAAAACAATGTATTTATAAATACAGTTCTAAATACACAAATGTATTTAAATACGTATTTAAATACAAATGTATTTAAATACTGCCCAGCTCTGACGATACTAAAAATGAGTAGTAAAATGAAGTTCATAGCAACCAGTAAATATCATTCAATTAGGCTGAAATTTGGCATGGAGATGTTTGATAGATATAGGAACAGGAGCAGCCATGTGGAGGTAAAAAATTACAAAATTTTATTTTTTGGACCGCCCTAATATATATTATATATATATATATATATATATATATATATATATATATATACAGTATATATATATATTGATGATGTTGAAATCGATGACTTCTGCAGATTTGCAAAGTAAATGTATATCTGGATGTGGATGTGGCAGTTGGTCTCCTCATGAAAGCAAAAACTTCACTGACAAGCTATCAAGACATTAGGTTTGCTGCACCGCAGGTAACGGCTAAAGAAATATGTGAGGACATGAACGTTGAGGCTGTGCTTAAGGAAAAGGGGATTAGGAGCACAAGGACATGCTTTGCCTATGAAGCCCCGGATGAACGTATTGCAGATGCGATGAAGCGGCTACAAACAGTTTTTAATGTGGTTGTAGATTCTGCCATTGCATCTCTAAATGAAAGATTCAGAACGCTGGGTGGAGTAAATGACACGTTTAGAGTGCTACCAAACTTCCCGAAATTGGAGAACGAAGCATTATCCAATTAGTGCAATAAGCTCTCAAATGTATTAAGCTTCGAAGATGAAGCTAACATTGACTGGAAGGAACTAGCTCTTGAAGTTAAAAACTTACCAAGTTTACCTTCAGATAACATGACGGCAATAGAGCTTCTCTCTTTCATTCAGAGAAAGCAGCTGAAGGAACTGTTCCCAAATCTTTGGATTGCACTTCGGATCGCTTGTACACTACCTGTGACAGTGGCTTCAGCAGAGAGAAGCTTTTCCAAGCTGAAGCTCATTAAGAACTACCTAAGATAGTCAATGGGACAGGATCGCTTCACTGGACTGGCCATAATAAGCATTAATCATAAGGTTGGCCGGCAATTGTCGTATGACGAGATCATCGATGATTTCGCTTCAAAAAAGTGTAGGAGGCAAAATTTCTGAAGGATACGATAGGGATTGAATTCGAAATAATCTTTGTATTTATTGAGTGAAATGTTTTTAAAAATGTAAAAATGTTTTTGTTCAAAGTGTGCAGTTTTAATTATGTATAAAAATTACAACAAAAGAAACACTAACTTTCAATGAAAACTTTCATTTTGGCAATACAAATTTGGCTTATTGCGTGCACCGCTAGTTATAGACATATTCTTTAAAATAAATTAAAAAAGTTAGTAACTATCTCGCTTTCTGTCCTATTTATGCATATATATATATATATATATATATATATATCTCCCATACACAACACACACACACACACACACACACACACACACACATATATATATATATATATATATATATATATAATATATATATATGCAAAATAATCAGCATAATCGCGCTGCCTCATGGATGGAAAAGTTAAGGACTTTATATACCTTTCCTTTCAACCTTTCAAAGGTTCCGCGCGATGATTCCTCATTTCACGAAGGTCAAGCTTGTCGCCCCTCCTCTTGAGTTGGCCTGGTGAAGTAGTGAGTTGGTTTCTTGTACTCTCCACTTCACAAGCCAGGTACGCCCGGCTCATCGGGGATTGTTCTGAACCAGACGTCTAATCTTCTTTTGAAGATATCTACTGCAACACCATTCGTGTTCCTTAGGTCTTTGGGCAGCTGATTAAACAGTCTTGGTCCTCTCACAACAAAACTATTTTCTTTCAGGGTTAAGGATGTTCCCTGTCTCGCCTTTAATTTGGGAACACGACACAGTCTTCCTTTTCTACTTTCCACCGTTGTTTGGGGAGTTACAGGGTTCAGAGTAAAATTAGGGACTAGTTTCTCCATTATTTTCCAAGTGTAAATAATGGTGTATCTCTCTCTTCTCCTTTCCAGTGAATATAGATTTAGTTCGCGTAACCTTTTCCAGTAATTTAGTTCTTTGCACCACTTGATCTTGGCTGTGAAGCTTCTCTGAATCCCTTCTAGCTGTCTAATGTCCTCATTTTTATATGGGGATGTTAGGACCGAGCAGTATTCCAATTTAGATATGATCAGTGTTTTCAGCAGAGGAATCATTACATTCCTATCCCTTCGTTTAAAGGTTCTCAATATCTGCCCCGTTATTCTCTTTGCTCTGTTTACTGCTATCTTATTTTGTTTTACAAATTTCGCACCATCAGTCATTACAACCCCTAAATCTTTTGCTCTACAATTTCTCTGAATTTCCTGTCCATTTGGGGTATAATATTCCATGGATTTTAGGTCTTCTCTTTTTCCGTACCGTAACAGCAGAAATTTCTGAGTGTTAAACTTCATATTGGTGTCTTCTGTCCACTTGTAGATTCTGTTCATATCGGTTTGTAGAGATTCTATATCTACTGAACTTTGTGTCATCGGCAAAGGATGTTACTGTGGTGTCTCTGGTAACGTCCTCATCTATGTCAGTTAGCATGATTATGAAGAACAGTGTTACTAATACTGTTCCTTGTGGTGCTGAGCTGAGGACCTCTGATTCCGATGAAGATACTCCTTGTACTGTAACGACTTGCCGCCGCTCACTAAGGAAATTACATATCCATTTCCTTACTTTTCCTGTTATTCCCATATATTTCAGTTTATGTATTATGATTCCATGGTCACACTTGTCGAACGATTTGGGAAAGTCTGTGTATATTTCATCATAGTTTTCATTACTTTCAAGTGCATCAATAATGTTGTTGTAGTGTTCCATTAGTTGTGATAGGCATGATCTGCCTGACCGAAACCCATGTTGGTTATCATTGAGTTTTTTGAGTTTGCAAAAAGTCATAGATTTTCTCTCTAACTATTCTTTCAAATATTTTAGTGACATGAGATGTAAGCAACACTGGCCTATAGTTTTTGGCCTCGGATCGATCTCCTCCTTTATATATTGGGACTATGTTCGCGCTCTTCAGGATGCCCGGTATTTCTCCTGTGTCTAGTGATCGTCTCCATATCCAATATAGGGGCTCAACGCTTGCATTCTTGCAGTTTTTGGTCAGTGTCGCATTCCATTTATCAGGTCCTGCCGCCGAGTGTGTTTTTAGTTTCCCTATAGCTTGTGTAATATCATCAGTCGTAAAGTCGAAGTCCGTTATACTTTCCCCTTGTAGTTCTTCTTCAAAGAACGCGTTTCTATCGCATATCAGTTTGTCAGTTTTTGGGATACTGAAAGATGAATCGTACTGAGCTCTTAATATTTCAGATACTTCTGTTAGATCATCAGATAAAGCACTGTCCTCGTTTTTCAAAGGTCCGATAGTCGCATGGTTTTTCGACTTCCTTTTTGCAAAATTCTAGAAGTACTTTGAGTGAACCTTTATCGCTTCTATAGCGTCGTCTTCTTCTTTTTCTGTATGCTTCTCAATTAGTTCCTGTATGACGCATCGATATTCTGCAGTTTATTATTTAATATTTCTCTGATGTTGTTATCTTTACAGTTACTTAATTTTGCAGTCACCCTTTTTCTCTTTCGGATCAATGACCTCTTTTGTCTCTCGAACCTGATTCTCTTTCCTCTATGTTGTATTTTTGGGACATGTCTTTCCGCAATTTCTAACGTCTTCTCCTCTAAAGTCATTAGCATCTCTTCCGTTGTCTTGAACTCGAAAATGGTTTTCCAATCTATTACTTGCATGCTGGATGCAACATCTTTCAGGTTTATAGCTTTGGAGTGAAAATAAAAAATTTCGAATTTGCTTCTTTCTTTTGTTCGTGTTCTTTCCTTTCCTGTTGCTTTTATATTGGTGGTTATTTCAATGATGTTGTGGTCCGATATTATAGTTGGGGATATTTCTACATTATCAATTAGGTTGTTGTTGTTGTTGTTTAGCCGATCAGCCCACCCTGATCGAGCAAGCCGGCAGCACGCAGGTAACCGATCGCCCTCTCCGGAGTGGACCAGAGGTTCAGCGCACTAGTGATGTTGTGTTGTGTTCGTTGTTGTGCTAGAGCGGTACAGTCCGTCATAATGTGTTCAATTGTTTGTGGTGTGTCCTGGCACAGTTGGCAGGTGTCGTCTATGGAGTTGTCTAGTCTGTGTTTATATGTCCGTAAGTTGGGGTGATGTCCACATCGGAATCGTGCTAAGTTAACTCGATCCGATCTGCTCAGGCTGATCTCTGACTTGTTAATGGGTGGCGGCTTCGCACCTAGGACCGCATTCGGACCGAGTCGTGTCAGTGCTTTGTGGGTTAGGTGTGTGTGTATGTGTTTTCTGTACTGTGTGATGTCTGTGGGGCGTGGTATGGAATGGAGTATTTGGTTATAATGTCTCTCTGGTGTTACCTTAATGGTGCGAGGTGTTGGTGCATGATTGTACATGTAGTGGCAAGGGTGTTGTGGGTTAGTTGTCGCTGCTGCCATGAATTGTGTTCCCCTCATGTCTAAATGTTCCCTAACTTTTAGTATTTTTGTTTCTGTGTGCAGGTGTTCTATTGGTGTTGTTTGAGTGCATCCTGTAATGATACGAAGTGCGTTGTTTTGTATTGTTTGTAAGGTATTTATGTGTGTGTTTGAGATAATGGGTGCCCAGAATGGGCTAGCATAGTCCATAACTGAGCGAATATATTGTTTGTATATGAGTGATGTTGTTTCCTGCCGGTGTCTAAAGTTTGTGCCTGTTAGTACCCTAAGCGTGTTAAGTCTTGACGTACATTTGGTTTTAATGTCCTGAATGTCGTTTGCAAAAGATAATGATGTGTTGTATGTGACACCAAGTATTTTGGTTCTGTGAGTGTGTGGAATGTTGATGTTGTTTAGTGTAAGCTGTGGAATTACCTGGTGTTCTTTTGTGTTGCTTGTAAGCAAGGTGATGGTTGATTTTGTGGGCGCTACTTTGAGTCTATTGTGTGTGAGCCAGTCTTGTATACTGTTTATGTATGTTTGTAGATTATTTGTAGCGGTGTCGATGTTGTTGTGGGTGGATGTTAGAGTGATATCGTCTGCATATGATGATAAGGTAAGCTTGTTATCTATGGGTGTTGGAATGTCATGCATGTATAAGTTGAAGAGTGTTGGTGAGAGAACAGAGCCTTGAGGGACCCCGTTCGGAAAAAGCTTGTTTTTGGATGACTTGCCATTAAATGTGACATGTGAGTATCTTCCTGAGAGATAGTTGTTCAGCCACCTTTTGGTGTTATTGTGCATGTTTGTGTTGAGTATTTTGTTTATGAGAGGGAAGCGTGGGATAGCATCAAATGCTTTACTAATGTCTATTGTTGCTAATAGTGTACGTTGAGCTGGTCGTCTGGAGTTGATGCCATCCATGATGTGCTGCGTGAGGTTAGTGAGTAATGTCGTGGTTGAGTGGTGAGGTCTGATTCCATGTTGAGTAGGCGATAGTGGAATGTGTGGGTTGGTGATTTGTAAGATTAGTCTTTCTGTTACTTTGGAAGGTGTGCAACTGTGCATAGTAAAGTAATGGGTCTATAGGAAGCTGGTTCTGTTGGATTTTTGTTTGGTTTGAGTAGTGTAATAATTTTACCTTGTTCCCATATGTCAGGAATAATACAATGTTGGTATGAATATTTGCTGATATTTGTGAGAGCTAGTATTCCTTGTGGGCCACAAGTGTTAAGGTGTATGTTAGATATGTTGTCTGGTCCAGTAGCCTTCGAATTCTTAATGTTTTTGATGATCTTGGTGGTCTGGTCTGTATTGAAGGGTGTAATGGTCGTGTCGAGTCTGTAGGTTTTCTTGTGTCTGGCTGTTTGTCTGTCTGCGTGTTTCTGGTTGTTGTCTCTGTTTAAGTGACTTATCTTTGCGTAGTGATTAACTAGAATGTTAGCTTGTTGTGCGTATGTTGGGATATTATTTTGGCTACGACAGATAGCCGCGTGTGAGGTGTGAATGCCGCTGTTAGAGTGGGTAATGCTGTTTATAGTCTTGTATAGCCTGGATGTATCTGTGGAGTGGTTTAGTGTTGTTATGAATTCCCTGAATGTTTCTGTTTGTTTTTCTTTGAGTTTGTTGTTTATTTCTGTGTTGAGCTGTTGTATCTGCTGTTTTGTGGCTTCTGTGTGTGGTGTTTGTGTGTTATATTTGAGGTTGTTACGTTGCCTTATGAGGTGGGCTATTTCTCTAGTGTAATTTGGGTTGTATTTCCTAATGTTGCCCTTGGGTATGTATTTGTTTGCATTATTGATAATCTGATTAAATGTCTTGAGTGTTGTATTGATGTTTATGATCGGTGTGCTGTTTAATGTGGTGAATTGTTCCTCAGTTTGTATTTTGAACTGTTCCCAATCAGCTTTCTTGTAATTTCTGTAAGTGTGCCTAAGGCTGTTGGGGCAGAGTGTAGAATGTGTTGTAATGATGATGGGCAAGTGGTCTGATGACAGTTGTTTTTCTGTTCTCCATTGTGTATGTGTTGCTAGTGAGGGGGAACAGAACGTTATGTCTGGGGAGGAGTTTGAGTATCCTGCTTGATGTGGTATGTGTGTATGTTCTTCAATTAGGTTGTTGTTGTTTAGCCGATCAGCCCACCCTGACCGAGCAAGCCGGCGGCACGCAGGTAACCGATCGCCCTCTCCGGAGTGGACCAGAGGTTCAGCGCACTAGTGATGATGTGTTGTGTTCGTTGTTGTGCTAGAGCGGTACAGTCCGTCATAATGTGCTCAATTGTTTGTGGTGTGTCTTGGCACAGGTGGCAGGTGTCGTCTATGGAGTTGTCTAGTCTGTGTTTATATGTCCGTAAGTTGGGGTGATGTCCACATCGGAATCGTACTAAGTTAACTCGATCCGATCTGCTCAGGCTGATCTCTGACTGTTAATGGGTGGCGGCTTCGCACCTAGGACCGCATTCGGACCGAGTCGTGTCAGTGCTTTGTGGGTTAGGTGTGTGTGTATGTGTTTTCTGTACTGTGTGATGTCTGTGGGGCGTGGTATGGAATGGAGTATTTGGTTATAATGTCTCTCTGGTGTTACCTTAATGGTGCGAGGTGTTGGTGCATGATTGTACATGTAGTGGCAAGGGTGTTGTGGGTTAGTTGTCGCTGCTGCCATGAATTGTGTTCCCCTCATGTCTAAATGTTCCCTAACTTTTAGTATTTTTGTTTCTGTGTGCAGGTGTTCTATTGGTGTTGTTTGAGTGCATCCTGTAATGATACGAAGTGCGTTGTTTTGTATTGTTTGTAAGGTGTTTATGTGTGTGTTTGAGATAATGGGTGCCCAGCATGGGCTAGCATAGTCCATAACTGAGCGAATATATTGTTTGTTATGAGTGATGTTGTTTCCTGCTGGTGTCCAAAGTTTGTGCTGTTAGTACCCTAAGCGTGTTAAGTCTTGACGTACATTTGGTTTTAATGTCTTGAATGTGGTTTGCAAAAGATAACGATGTGTTGTATGTGACACCAAGTATTTTGGTTCTGTGAGTGTGTGGAATGTTGATGTTGTTTAGTGTAAGCTGTGGAATTACCTGGTGTTCTTTTGTGTTGCTTGTAAGCAAGGTGATGGTTGATTTTGTGGGCGCTACTTTGAGTCTATTGTGTGTGAGCAGTCTTGTATACTGTTTATGTATGTTTGTAGGTTATTTGTAGCGGTGTCGATGTTGTTGTGGGTGGATGTTAGAGTGATATCATCTGCATATGATGATAAGGTAAGCTTGTTATCTATGGGTGTTGGAATGTCATGCATGTATAAGTTGAAGAGTGTTGGTGAGAGAACAGAGCCTTGAGGGACCCCGTTCGGAAAAAGCTTGTTTTTGGATGACTTGCCATTAAATGTGACATGTGAGTATCTTCCTGAGAGATAGTTGCTCAGCCACCTTTTGGTGTTATTGTACATGTTTGTGTTGAGTATTTTGTTTATGAGAGGGAAGCGTGGGATAGCATCAAATGCTTTACTAATGTCTATTGTTGCTAATAGTGTACGTTGAGCTGGTCGTCTGGAGTTGATGCCATCCATGATGTGCTGCGTGAGGTTAGTGAGTAATGTCCTGGTTGAGTGGTGAGGTCTGAATCCATGTTGAGTAGGCGATAGTGGTATGTGTGGGTTGGTGATTTGTAAGATTAGTCTTTCTGTTACTTTGGAAGGTGTGCATAGTAAAGTAATGGGTCTATAGGAGGCTGGTTCTGTTGGATTTTTGTTTGGTTTGAGTAGTGTAATAATTTTACGTTGTTTCCATATGTCAGGAATAATACAGTGTTGGTATGAATATGTGCTGATATTTGTGAGAGCTAGTATTCCTTGTGGGCCCAAGTGTTTCAGGTGTATGTTAGATATGTTGGCTGGTCCAGTAGCCTTCGAATTCTTAATGTTTTTGATGATCTTGGTGGTCTGGTCTGTATTGAAGGGTGTAATGGTCGTGTCGAGTCTGTAGGTTTTCTTGTGTCTGGCTTCAATTAGGTTGCTGTTGTTTGTGAACACCAAATCTAGGCAGTTGTTTTTTCTTGTGTTTTCTGTTATTTCTTGCGTTAACATAAATTCATCAGCCAGAGTTAGTAGCATTTTTACCTGCTCCTGGTTTTCCCGTGTGCCCCCCTTGTCCTGGTGTATACATATATTTTTTCCTATCCTTTTATATGTCATGAATTGGAAATTAAAATAACCACAGAGAAAAATATTTGGGGTTGGAGAGTGTAGATCTTTTACCCAGTTTCTTACCTCTGTAATGGAATCTGAAAATTTTGAGGTTGGCGTGTTTGGGGGTCTGTACATTACAATTAGTACCATATATAATTTTTTAACTTTTGCTGCTACACATTCTACGTAGCTGTTTGAGGTATTTATAGTCATTTCTGCCACATGCCTTTCGCGTGTGTAAATAGCACATCCTCCTTTACGTCTCACTGTTCTGTCGGCTCGGAAGATGTTATAGTTGTCAATTTGTATTTCTTTTTTGCCAACACAGGACTCGCAGTTTTCAGAGTTCGCCTGGCAGTCCTTTAGATGAATTTCTGTGAGGCATGCAAAGTCTGCTCCGGCTTCTTGCATGAGTCCTTTCAGGTATAAAACTTTGTCTGGGGAATGATTTGATTTAACGCCCTGAATGTTGGCTAGGATTATTTTTATTTTTTTCTCTATCGTTTTCGCATATAGGTGGTTCCGATTCGTTTTCCAACGGTGGTGCCGGTTTCGTTGCCTTGTGGTCCTCCGAGAATTTACCTGTCTGGGTCTCGGATTCCTATATTTGTCAGCTGACTTTGTATTTGCTGGATAGTATTTAACAGCTGAATTGTGTTGGCTACGTCCAAAAAATTGATACCCTTCTTTGATGTTCATTTTTCCTGTTCACCCGTTGCGTTCCTTTGAGGGTGATAATGGTAACGGCATTTTTGTCCGTATTCGCACCTCCCATATCTTACATAGGTGTTGCAGACCGTAAGATGGTGGAACTTGCACTTCTTATCAAATTTGCAATATCCACTTGTGTACTGTGTGTTGCATAATGTGGGATGTGCATTAATGCATTGCCCAACCCGATATCTGCAGTTCCCTTTTGCGTAGTATTTACATACGGTATTTTCTGCGCTTCTACTTCTTGTTTTCTTATTATTTTCAAAGTTCTTAATTTTGGTATTATCATTATTTTTCTTTGGCTGATTATTTCCTCCGTTTTTAGTTATTATCTTTTTATCATTTCGCTCGTTGGACAGTTTTACGACCTCGCAACCTTTACTTATTTCTTTTCTTTCATCAATGTCTTCATTCCGTATTATATTGTTTATATTGTTATTCGTTATTATTTGTTATTCGTTATTATACCTTTATTCGTTATTTCGTCCTCTCTCTCATCCACCCGGTTTTTCGTTGGGACACTTCCGGACTCTTGTGTCCCCATTATTTCATTCTTTTTTGTAACACACGAGTCTGCTATCTCCATTTCTTTAAATACCGCGAAGGAGTTTACCGTCTGTGTACATGCGCCACACAGAAAATTGATCCCCCATCGTATTGCATCGCATTGCAGCTTTTTCAGTTGTTTCCAAATTACACAAATTGCAGATTAAGTGAGAATTTGGATCAATGGCCATGCTATTCATTAATTAGCGTAAAAAGAAATACCGACACAAATTCTTTACTTATTTACTTTTTTCCTTTCTTTCTACTGTATTTTCTTTCCTTTCGATGGTCGAGGGTTTTCTGACCTTTGCGTTTTATGACCTTTTTCCAGCCTTGTTTCAAAATTTCTCGAATGCCAACCGTATTTGGCAACCGTATTACATTTTAAATATATACGTTAAAACTGGTGATAATTTATGTAAACTGTATTGCACGTTCTTAATTTTAATGAATTTCACTTTATAAATTATATGCACTGATTCACTGATACTTTATACACTTTCGGGTGTAAACAGAATAAACCACCGAGTAGTTTATTCCCTTCTTATTTGGGTGTTAATACAGAGACACAGCAAGCACGTCCATTCTCCACAAGGTACGAGCAAACTATATATATGGGATGAATTTCACAATTAAACACGTGTAATGAATGAATGCTGCAAACCCACAAGGAAAAAGAAAAACGATTCCAAGGCCTTTCGTGTATTCAGAGCTACACCTCGTCAGGGAATGAAGAGAGAAGGCAAGATGCCCATAAATATATACAACGTAGCGGAAACCAAAACAATTAGCACATACTTAACACGAGTTAATGAGAGGCAAAAGGAATTTTAACAATATATTGTCAGTTTTATACATTCCTGCACTGTTATTGAAATTGTTTTTATAATGGATAAATGCACATTCTAGAATATTTCTTTCTATTATATCTTTGTTTTCAACAAGCGCTTTAGAAGTATCCCACTTAATGCTATGATTACATCTATACATATGATTAAACAAAGCATTGGAATTATTAGCTGTTCTACACGCATATTTATCTGTTTTACCCGAATATCTAATGTTTTACCCATTTGGCCTACATATACTGAGTTACAATTGTGCATATCCGATCGAATACACACAACCAACAACAATATCCGGGCTATTCTTTATTAGGCGTGATTTAACAGTATTATTATACTTAAAGACTACATTGATGCCAAGTGCTTTAAATAAAGTCGAAAGATATTGAAAATTAACATGGTAAGGTAGGCTAAGGATATTTTTACGCTCAAATTCCTTTACAATGACATTATTATAATACCTATTCTTGGCTTTCCTAAGACAGTTATCTAAAAATGAAATAGGATAACATAATTTAGTACCAATATTCATGATATTGCATAACTTGGAATCTAAAAATTCAGGACTGACAACTCTCAATACTCTAAGAAACATAGCTGAGAAAATAGAGGATTTAATCGAGGGATGATGGCCAGAATAAAAATGCACATAAGAGTTATTATTAGTAGGCTTGCGATAGACTTCAAATTCGAACTGATTAGAGCATCTCCAAATTTTTAGATCCAGAAAAGATAGGCTTCCATCATTTTCTTTTTCAACTGTGACCTTAATAGATGGGAGTAAATTGTTGAGCCTACCAAGAAATAAGTCAACATCCAAATTATTGGGCCAAAGGCATAAAATATCATCTATATACCTGTACCAAACCAGGTTAAAATTAACAATCGTAGGCAAAATTCTACTTTCAAAAAATTCCATATATATATTAGCTAGTACAGGTGAAAGGGGATTTCCCATCGCCAATCCAAACGACATAGCATAAAACTTATTTTCAAACTAAAATTTACAATCTTTGACACAAAGCTTAATTAACTCAATAAGAGTGTTGTGTTGAACAGGGAAAGAATATTCAGAGATCTTATCATTTAAAAAATCAAGTAGGTCATCAACAGGGACTTTTGTGAATAACGAGCATATATCAAAGCTTACCAATTTGAAATTAGGGTCATTAGGAAACTTAGTTCGTCAATAAGATCCATGCTATTTACAATATGTGACTTAGAAATAGAGCCAACTAACGGCGTTAATAAACTAACTATCCATTTAGATAGTTTATAGGTTACGGAGCTTACTGAGCTAACAATAGGCCTCATGGGATTATAAACTTTGTGTGTTTTTACTAAGCCGTACAGATATGGTAGTGACGGATTGATACTAAGAAACTGCTGCGAAAGCCCATTTTAGTTGTTTTTTAATATTTCTCTTAATTTTCTGTTAAACATTTTATTAACATTCTCCAGTGGGTCTCTATTTAGAGGTTTGTACGTGTCACGATCACTCAATAACGTATTCATCTTTTCAACATAACTGTTCATAGTGATGGATCTAGGTTTCATCTCCAGTGATAATGCGCTCCAAAAAGTTTTCACTTTCATCATGATACCGCGCCAAAAGACGAGAGCAGACGTCCATACCTGGATCCATCACTACGAACCAGAAAGCAAACGACAGAGCATGCAATGGAAGCATCCAACATCTCCCGTTGCAAGGAAGTTCAAAGCGCAGCCGTCAGCAGGTAAAGTTATGCTAACACTGTTTTGAGATACACGAGGCCCAATCCTTGAACATTATCTAGAGCGTGGAACTACAGTAACAAGTGCATCGTATTCTGACATGCTTTGGAATGAGTTAAAGTCGCACAAAACGGAGCGGGAGATTGTCGGAAGGTGTTATTCTGTTACACGACAATGCGCGCCCTCATACCGCTGCACAGACTAGAAACTGCCTTCAGGAACATAAATTTGAAGTTCTCGACCATCCAGCCTACAGTCCAGACCTGGCACCTTCGGATTTTTACCTGTTTGGACCACTAAAAGACGCTTTGAGAGGTCAGCGATTCCAAGGCGATGATAACCTGAAGGAGGCGGTGCATGACTGGCTACGCACACAGCCAAAAAGCATTCTTTTGTGATGGCATTAGGAAGCTTGTAGATCGCTGGACTAAGTGTATTGAGAAACATGGAGACTATGTTGAGAAGTGGTGTTTATAATCTATCAGATGTGAAAATAAAATTGTGAAAATAAAAAGTGCGGATACTTATTGAATTACCTCGTATATAACATTGTTGTGCCGCTAACAAAGATTTTTAATGAGTCTATTTCTGAGGGGTGCGTACCAGACAATTTCAAGTTAGCAAAAGTAACACCTATTTTTAAGAAAGGCGATAAAGGTGCGGCGGGAAATTATAGGCCAATCAGTTTAACGTCTGTTGTAGGTAAGCTACTGGAATCAATAATTAGGGATCGTATAGTCGAACACTTGGAATTGCATAACTTGATTAGAAATACGCAGCACGGTTTTAGGCGAAACAAACCTTGCTTAACTAATCTTTTAGAAATTTTTCAAAGCGTGGTTGAAGTTTACAATAGTCATCGGGCGGTAGATGTAGTGTATTTGGATTTTCAAAAAGCGTTTGACACCGTACCGCACAAAAGATTCATTGAAAAAATTAAGGCTCATGGAATCAGGGGTGTAGTAATAAATTGGATAGAAGAGTGGTTGCGAGCTACGAAACAGAGGGTGGTCGTTGATGGAGCGGAGTCGTGTTGGGCTAATGTAGCGAGCGGCTTCCTCAGGGTTCTGTATTGGGCCCCTTGCTTTTTCTTATATATATTAACGGTTTAGATGTCGGCCTAGTCAGTACAGTTTCAAAGTTTGCGGATGACACGATTTAGGAGTTATCGTCACTAGTGATTTAAAAGTGGCGAAACAAAGTACAGCAGCGGTCAATAAGGCGAACAAGGTGCTAGGTTTTATAGCTAGGAATTTTGAGTACAACTCGTGCGGTATTATTGTTCCTCTTTATAAATCATTAGTTAGACCCCATTTGGAGTACGCGATCCAATTTTGGAATCCACATATGCGCAAAGATATAGATAAAATCGAAAGAGTTCAAAGACGAGCAACTAAGATGATTCCGTCGCTTAGGTCAAAGTCGTACGAAGATAGGCTAATGGGGTTCGGGGCCCCCAAAACAATCTTGTCTAGGCCCCCAAAAATGCTAGGAACGGCCCTGATTTTAGGAGAACACCAGGCTGAAGAAGAATGGGTGAGTGAGATAAGAAAACGGACTGTGAACAGTTGTCAAGTTATGCAGCAGGACCCCATATTGAAGTTTGAGGACATTAGCAGTCTGAAAAGGTTGTTAAGAGTGACAGCATGGGTATATAGATTTACAAACAACATTAAGGGAGAAACAAGAAGGGAAGGAATTCTGAACAGTAAGAAGATTCAGCAAGCCAGGCAATTCTGGGTGGTATATGTGCAGAAGGAAAAATTTGGTGAAGAGAGGGAATTGCTCACCAGCAGTCCATTACAAGTTCTACCAACACATTCTGCTCTCAAAGGTTTGGATGTGTTTTTGGATCAGAATTTATTGAGAGTAGGAGGTAGACTACAGTTTTCTGGGTTTCCAGAGGAGAAAACACATCCAATTTTACTCCCTTCTCGGGGGGGGGGGCACTTTGTGGAACTTTTGATCCTGGGTGCGCATAAGTTGTTACCAGGGCCGCCGAGAGCTGACCCTGGCCCCAGGGAAGGATTGGTATATGGGCCCTCATGTTTACTCAGTATTTTATTATGAATGTTTTCGTGTACATAAGCAAACTGATTATATGTCCAAGTCACTATTCAAAGCATACAGTATAAATAAACAACTCAGAGGAAAATGACCATTTTATTTTTTGAATCAATTATATTAATTCTATCACCATACAGTTTACAAATGCAGTACCAGTCCATGCAGGCAAGACAATTGTTTACTGCAAGATTTTCATAATTAGACGTGTACTTTCTCCAGCAAAGTGGTAAATGATTCTGATGAAATTTAAAGTACGGGCTAACTGGCTTTCAATTACAATGGTTCCCAGATCTGTCAGTAGGTCTTGGGCATTGGTGGACCGCAGATAATATTTTATGTTTCAGTTTGACTATGATAATCCCTATAAAATGTATGTTCATTAATTATATTTCCTCTCTGTTATTTAATCAATTGCTTTATTAATATTTTTAGATTTTACCCCCCCCCCCCTTTTTCGGGGCCCCTGGGATTTATCCCGGCTTCCCCGCCGTCTCGGCGGCCCTGGTTGTTACATGCTGGAGTTAGAGAAGTGATAATAGAGATCAGACAGCAGTTTTGGATTCCCAAAGTTAGACAAGTAGTAGAAAAGGTCTTGCATAGATGTGTGGTTTGCAAGCTTTGGAGTGCAAAGTCTTATTTTAAGGTTTTAAGGTAACTAATGGTGTTAGGCAAGGAGGTATATTATCGCCCTATCTTTTTTGTATATACACATGGATGACCTTACCACTGAACTAAAAACTGCACGTACTGGCTGTATCATTGGAAAGGAAAAAAATAATCATTTAATGTAGGCTGATAACCTTGGTCTTCTGTCACCTTCCCAGGGGCTGAGAGTACTATTAGAGATACTGTATGTGAACAATATGGTACAGAAAATGATATCACCTATAATGGAGCGAAGAGTTGTATTTTGATTTTTAAGTGTAATCTACTGAAACATGTATCATGTGGGTCTTTTGAAATGAATGGTCAGACTATATCTGTCAAAGACAGGTAAATACTTAGCAGTGCTGGGCACTTGCGCAAACACTTGCGCAAAACGCAAATTGCGCAAGTGTGATTTCGGTTGCGCATTTGCGTTTGCGCAAGTACTTGCGCAAACGCAAACTTGTGCGCAAACGTGAAAAAAAAACAAATATTAAAATAGTGGATTTAGCTCATAAACACGTGACTGCCAGACAGGTGGCGCCGCCAGACAGCAGTGAGCACTCAATATACCAACAAGTAACAACGCTAGTGAAACACGTTTGTTTGATTAGTTGATTTTAATTTTATTTCAGAGTTCAAACTACTAACTACTCTAGTAACTTCTAGAAACTTCATAAGTCATAACTACTGTCTATAACTAGTGAACCATGGACAGCCTCAGACACCAGTCTCTGTCCAGCCCCACCTCTGCCCCCAGCCCGGCCGGCAGCGTGACCAGCCATGGCTCAGAGCCTCACCAGGAGGAAGAGGACCTCAACAAACCCTGGCCCCACCTGGACACCTTCTTTGGACCTTTGACCAGCAAGAAGAGGGTGGTTGAGAGGGGCAGGGTGGTCTACAGGGGCAACATCATCTGTAAGAGGTGCAAGGCCAAGGTCAGCTTCAACACCATCAGCATGTACACCCTCAAGAGCCACTACCAGCATGTGAGTTTAAGTTTATTTATAAATTTAAAATTTAAAAAAAACTTGATAAGTAGTTAACTTTAGAAATTATTATTTATTAAAATATAATTAAATATTAAATAATAAATTATACTTTGTCTCAATTCAAACACTTCTGTTGTATATCACTGTCATTACAATATAATTTATAATTTTTTTTATCAAGGTTCACCCCAACCAGAGCAAAGACCTCGCTGCCATCACTGGTGGGTCCAAGCGCGGCCGGTCCCTCTCTGGCGACACCAAGGACTCTGGCTCCAAGAGAATGCGCCAGGCCAGCATAGAGTCCTCCTTTGCTGGATCTGCCGCCTTCAACAATAGCAAGGCCCAGGACCTTTTGCACAGGTAAATAAATAATAATTATAAATCTTAATTTTATACACTAATAATAGAATAATTTAAATAATTTATTAAATATATCAAATATTTATATGATATAAAAATAAAAATTCATTGTAAAGATAAGATAAAGACTTTCCTTACAATCATACCTAATCTTTTTTGTAACTTATGTTTTAAAATACATTTATTGAAAATGTTCAAAATGAATTTAATTTTCAACTTCTCCACAGGTTCATGGTTGAAGAGATGTTGCCCGCCAAAACCACGGAGTCCCCATCTTTCACCAGGTTCCTCAAGTACCTGAACCCCAGCTTCAAGCTCCCCTCCAGGCGGACCTACATGAGGAACCTCAAGAAGAAGGCCGAGGCAGGGAAGACAGAGCTCACCTCCATCCTGGACGAGGTCAACTATGTGGCCACCACCGCTGACTGCTGGACAGCCCACAACCGCTCCTTCCTGGGCATGACTGCCCACTGGATAGAGCCCTCCAACCTCAAGAGGAAGAAGGCCGTCCTAACCTGCAGGGAGGTGCCTGTGGCGCACACCTATGACGTCCTTGGCAACACCATGCAGGACGTCCACCAGAAGTTTGATATTGAGGCCAAGGTGAGCAAAAAACAACGCATGAAAGCAAGTACTTAACCATAACCATCTTTTACATGTTTTACAACAGTCAACAAATAATTAGACATACAAATATTTAAACATTTTAATTTTTAAGACTGAAGCGATGTTATCATATGGCAAATTTATTAATTTAAATATCAAATAAATTAATTTATTAATCAATTATTAAATATGTACAAATAACAATTTGAACTGATTGTACAGGTCATCAGTACAACCACAGACAACGGAGCCAACTTCGTGAAGGCCTTTGCGTTTGCGTTTGCGCAAGCGCAAGTTTCGAGAAGTTTGCGCATTTGCGCTTGCGCAAGTTATGGGTTTGGGTTTGCGCATTTGCGCTTGCGCAAGTGAATTTTCGTTTGCGCTGCCCAGCACTGATACTTAGGTCATGTAATTACTCACGAGCTGCGAGATGAACTCGATATTGCGAGGCAACATAAAAAGCTGTATGTACAGGGTAACATGCTAGTAAGGAAATTTGGTATGTGTTCAGAATCAGTTAAAATTTATCTTTTTCGAACTTACTGTACTGCATTGTATACATCCCATCTGTGGTGGCACTATACAAAAACTGCTATGAATAAACTTCTGCTGCTTATAATAATATTTTTCATATGCTATGTAGAGAACCAAAATGGTGCAGTGCCAGCTTTATGTTTACTACGCGTAACCTACCTACCAGCCAAATGTTAATCCGGAAGAATATATATAATTTCATTACTA
Source organism: Bathynomus jamesi (assembly GCA_023014485.1). Lineage (NCBI taxonomy): Eukaryota > Metazoa > Arthropoda > Malacostraca > Isopoda > Cirolanidae > Bathynomus > Bathynomus jamesi. The sequence goes on along the minus strand of JAJOZX010003571.1, from coordinate 335,844 downwards.
GGGTCTAAAACAGCTCTAATGTGTTATAGTACAATGTCCTCTCTTCAGATACTGTGAACCTCTCACCTATATGGCAGTCTTGGTTTAGACAACTGCTGGTTTACAATACATTATTTTTGTAATGTAGCAAAGATTATATATGCCTATAAATATGAAAATAAAACCCACTCTAATAGACAGTTTATTTCCACGACAGTTTCGACGCCCACTGGCATCCTTCTCGGGTGGATACAGAAACACGAAACTGTCGTGGAAATAAACTCTGTCTATTAGAGTGGGTTTTTATTTTCATATTTTGACCTTCACGTAGAAAAAAGTGGTTTTTTGCATTTATGCCTATAAAGTTGTGTTTATTATAACAACTTAATAGGCATATATAATAAGTGGCTATGTTATAATAAGTGTTATAGGTGTTATAAGTGTTATAAGATGTCTCATATAATAACAATATACATAAGTAGTATAGCCGAAAAAGGGGAGAGTGCAGGAATGTTGCAAATTATTACGTAATGTCGCAAAGGGGGGTGGGGGTTATGCAATAACTCAATTGTGCAAAGGGGGGTGGGGTTATGCAACAACTCAATGGTGCAAAGGGGGGTGGGGGTTATGCAACAACTCAATGGTGCAAAGGAGGGTGGGATGTTGCAAAAAATGGGGGTGGGGATGCTGCAGGTGCAACAAGGGGTTATGAAACTTGGAGGCGGCGTTATCCCCCAAGAGAAAGGAGAAGGAGAGAAAGGAGGAGAGGTGTTCACCTGGCAGGAGCCAAGTGCATATTAAGACTTCAGCCGAGTAGGCGTTGTCTTATAGGCTCCTAATCAGCCAGTTGGCATAGAAGGAGCCAAGGGGGGAGGGGTACACCTGAAGGGAGAGAGAGAGAGAGTACTGGCCTTTGTTGCCAACCCCAAAATGGGATTGCAAGGGCATGCAACTTGGAGGCGGAGTTCTCCCCCAAGCTATTCCCCCCAAAGGCGGTGTTGCCAGTTTGTGCTATATATTTAATTAATTCATATATTAATCGAAGACTAAGTTGCCAGATAGCAATATTTATTAAATTAAACCATATATTAATCATCCATTTAAATACCACAATATATTTATATGATGGTAGTTAATCAATACAGATGAATCTTCTTAATTCCAACAATTAAAAGAAATTCTGTTTATTAAATAAATAATTTAAACACACGCTCTTTACACAATAAGTCACTTAATTCCTATTTTTATTATTAATATCACAATTTAAGTCACGAATAACAGTGGGAAAGGAAAAGATAACTTACGAAGATAGGTGAAACAACCGACAATTCAAAACACACGGTGGTCCCACCTCCTCCCTCATTCCCCCCAAACCTCTCACCCCATCTGTGCTTGTATATATATATATAAAATAAACGAATGAACAACACACACACACACACACACACACACACACACACACACGCCTCTGTACATATCATGTGAACGAAAATCAGAAAAAATGCCAAACGTATATTAATTTAAATCAAATGAAGCTAAACGTATATTAATTTAAAACAAATGAATTTTCTCCTTTTAAGAGAATCAATTATTATAAGAAATTAATTATTCAATATAAGAAATTAATCATTAAACGCTGTTTTTTTCTCTCACGAGGAAAGGATTTCCGACAATCTGGGTCAACTCAAAACACGCGGTCGTCCCCCCTCCTCCCTCATTCCCCCCAAACTTCTCACCCCATCTGTGCTTGTGTATATATATATAATAAACGAATGAACAACTCGTGCACACACACTCACACACACACACACACACACACACACACACACACACGAGGAAAGGATTCCCGACTCGAATCGTTTACCTTGAAGCCTTTTTGAGGTAGGACGCGAACGTACAATCGTCAAAATATTAGTTCAGACGAAATACACACAAATGAACAACTTTCTCCTTACCTTATATATATATATATATATACAAATAATCATAATAACCGTGTCTATTTAATTTTGTCATTCCTTATATATATATATATATATATATATATATATATATATATATATAATATATAAACGGATTTTCACCTTAAAGTGAATTAAAACAATATTAACATTAAAAAATCACTGAACAATTGGCTTAACAAAAGAAATCGTTCCATTAACATTCTCAAATCTATATACACACACACACACACACACACGCCTCTGTATATATTATGTGAATGAAAATCAGAAAAAATGCCAAAAATATATTAATTTAAAACAAATAAATTTTCTCCTTTTAAGAGAATCAATTATTAACAATATAAGAAATTAATTATTAAACGCTGTTTTATTTACTTTCTTTCACGAGGAGTCGAGCGAAGGATTCCCGAGAATCTGGGTCAACTCGAATCACACCTGTTTACCCTGAGGCCTTTTTGAAAGGAATCTGGGTCAACTTGTCCTCTCTGTCTCGGGAATCCTTCACTCGACTCCTTCAATTTGATCCCTTGCTTTTAATGTATATAAAATTATATTTTATTAAATTCGTTGATTATTTCTCTTTACTTGCAAATTTGTGTGGCATCATGCCAAAAATATATTAATTTAAAGCAAATAAATTTTCTCCTTTTAAGAGAATCAATTATTAACAATATAAGAAATTAATTATTTTATTAAACGCTGTTTTATTTACTTTCTTTCACGAGTGAGTGGAGCAGAAACGAATCACACGTGTTTACCCCGAGGCCTTTTTGAAAGGGACAATCGGATGCGAAGGAATTTGGTTCGAACTTCCTCTCTCGAAGCAAATGTATACCTTTTATATAAAAAATGTTTTATCGACGCCGTTATTTACACGTAATTTGTATGGTGTCATATTCTTAGATAACATCTGTTATTTAATTGGAAAGATATACACACAATTATATTAAATAATAAACAGCAAAAGAAATAAACATGCGGGTGCATGAGGTGGGTCGGGGGCAAACCTGAAAGTACTAACAATTGAATGTAATCCAGTGTTTTCTGCATAAACGTCTGCAGAAAGATATGAGATCGTGGGTTCGACTCCCGATTACCAGACGCGTATCTCTCACGAATTCTAGTTAATGTTTTCAATGATGTAATTACTTATTTTCTGTATAAACGTCTGCAGAAAGATATGAGATCGTGGGTTCGACTCCCGATTACCAGACGCGTATCTCTCACGATTCCTAGTTAATGTTTTCAATGATGAAATTACATGTTTTCTGTATAAACATCTGCAAAAAGAACAGCTTCAGAGTTCATTTACGCCATGCGTACACTTATCTCGTGTACACAGTTAGTGGGAAATAAAAGCGTACCAATGAAACTATAGAATCATTTTAAATACAGAATTCATTCACACCAGAGAGAGAGAGAGTTTTGTTCATTCTTTTCTTTTTTTTAAATAAATAAAGGAATGAATATATATATATATTATAATATAATTATATATATATATATATTATATATATATATATATATATATAAACGTAAAGAACGACGCTTTGTATAGGAGAATTATCCGCGCAAGATGAGAGCGAAAGAACGAAACAAATGAAAAAATGAGGTAACCACCCAGGAATCGAACCCGGGATCTTCCGATTGCCGGTCAGATGTGTAATGGTTATCATATCTGACCGGCAATCGGAAGATCCCGGGTTCGATCCCCGGGTGGTTACCTCATTTTTTCATTTGTTTCGTTCTTTCGCTCTCATCTTGCGCGGATAATTCTCCTATACAAAGCGTCGTTCTTTACGTTAATTATACTTCGTGTTTGCAGTTATAATATATATATATATATACAGTGGTGGGCACCGTTAACCAAAAAGTTAACTTCGTTAACCGCTAATCCGTTAACCAAAATGTTAACTTCGTTAACCGTTAATCCGTTAATTCGTTAAACATGTAACGGAAGTTACCGATAAACCGTTAACGTTAACTTTTATTATAAAAAAAATGAAAAACAATATATATATAATTTAATTTTCCCTCTTCTTCTCGTTCTCCATTTTGTCCATGAGATGCATGTTGCCCTTCATGAAAATTAGCATATCAAAGTTTTCATCAGACAGGGATGATCTCTTGGCCCTCAGGATGTCCTTGCCCATAGAGAACAAACGCTCCACTGCAGCACTGGAGGGGATGGCTGTGTTGAACTTGATGAACAAGTCCACCAACACTTGCTCACCCAAGAAGGCAGCATCTGTCAGCAAGTCCTTGGAGTTGGTCTCCAGCCAGGTCTTGACCAAGTTCTGGGCCTTGCCCTTGAGTGACCTGTGGCTTCTGCTGCTCTCTTTTGTCTGGATGACAGCACTGAAGAAGAACAAGATAAAAAATAAAATAACCCTTACCTTTGTTATTTGGAACAGATATGGCACAGAATATTCGGGAAGTAATTGCACTGAAATTTCTTCGGTCTTCACAGCAGAGATACTAAAGAGTAAACAGCCTCTGGCGCCACACGCTCACATTTACTTCTGAACGCCATCTATTATCTCATAAAGAAACTAATTCACATTGGGACTTGAAAGGACCAGCAGGATCAACCGGGTAGAAAAATAATTATGGAGATTTTAAAGATGTGGTACCTAGAAGTACCGCCAGGACATAAAGGGTTAAGGTGAAAACGCTCCCATTGTAAGACATCAATTGACTTAATTTATGTCATCAAAGTGACATGAGAATTGAAATCTTACCTGATCAGTTTTATGGTTCTTGAAATGTATCAAGGAGACTACTAATAAGGTACTCACAGACATATTATAAATATACATGACTTACTTGACAACGATTATTTTTAAATATTCACTAGCACAAACATGTTGCGCAAGAGACAGACTGCAAATGAAACGAATGTAGTTATTTGTTGTAATTGTTACATATATATTATTGAAAGTGCCTTAAAATGCTCATGATATTTCTTGAAAGAAGTTGAAACATTCAACTCAAATGGCAAATCTTTCCGCCTGATTTTACAGTCGACCATGTTTTGCTCAAACCAATGCCATAAATAACTACCATATTTGGTAAGACACAAATTGTGGCGACGGAAACAAATATATCGCCTGATTTTGCACTGCGGAAATGGAAATTCGTTCATCACTATTAACAGTGGCGGATTAATTGCGCACCTGCTCAGCACTGAAAATAATATAAACTTTTAAACGTTTATTTATGATTTTTTTGGGTTAACGGACTTGAGTTAACGGAAGTTAAATGTAACGAAAGTTAATTAGTCCGATAATGATTTTCAAAGTTAACTTAAAAGTTAAATCGTTAACGAAAAAGTTAACTTCGTTAATTAACGATTAACGGATTAACGGTTTGTGCCCAGCTTTGTATATATATATATAATATATATATATATAGGGTGGTACAAATTACAGTAATAATAATAATAATTAACTCCTTTTCGCCGAATTGGAAAGATTAAGCTTTTGACTCCGACCTTAGACCTACAGTTTAATGTGGAAACCGAATCAGAAATACATCTCGTCAGGGAATCATTGCTCACTCTTTCACATCATCTCGCTGATTTGCTCATTTTGACAATGGTTAAGCTTTTCACTCCGACCTTAGACCTACAGTTTTAACGTGGATTCAGAAATACATCTCGTCAGGGAATGATTGCTCACTATTTCATCGAGATAATTAAAGCTCATATACAGGACCTGCATTGTCTATAAGATCTGTGGCGCGTGCAGCCTTCTGAAGATGTGAACAGCTGTTCTGTGGATCAGTTCAAGAAATACATCTCGTCAGGGAATCGTTGCTCACTCTTCCACATTTCAACATAACAGGATCATTTGATTATTGAACCGGATTTAAAATAACAGTATCATTTGATCCGGGGGCGGTAGTATGGCTGCAAAACATGCTAATGCACGATTTTTCTCTTTAGTAATAATAATAATAACAAATAGCTCTTCACCGAATTGTAACAACGGTTAAGGTTTTCACTCCGACCTTAGACCCACAGTTTAACGTGGAAACCGAATGCTCTTTTCTTTTTTTAAAATATAATTAGAGGAATGGATATATTTATAATTTCTTTATTATAAAATGTGGAACATGCAGTCTTCAGAAGATGTGAACATCTGCTCTGTGGATCAGTTCAAGAAATACATCTCGTCAGGGAGTCGTTGCTCATCATAATTTCAACATAACAGAAACATTTGATTATTGAACCGGATTTAAAATAACAGGATCATTTGATCCTGGGGGTAGTATGGCGGCAAAACATGGTAATGCACGATTTTTCTCTTTAGTAATAATAATAACTAGCTCTTCCCCGAATTGTAACAATGGTTAAAGTTTTCACTCCGCCTTAGACCCACAGTTTAACGTGGAAACCGAACGCTCTTTTCTTTTTTAAAAATATAATTAAAGGAATGGATATATTTATAATTTCTTTATTATAAAATGTGGAACATGCAGTCTTCAGAAGATGTGAACATCTGCTCTGTGGATCAGTTCAAGAAATACATCTCGTCAGTGAGTCGTTGCTCACTCTTCCACATCATAATTTCAACATAACAGGAACATTTGATTATTGAACGGATTTAAAATAACAGGATCATTTGATTAATTATTGATCCGGGGGTAGTATGTCTGCAAAACATGGTAATGCACGATTTTTTCTATGTAGTAAATATATAGAAAATAAATATACATTTTGAATGATCAATTAAAAATAATAATAGTTTAAGAAATATGAACGAGGAATATGCATATAATCAAAAATATATCCGTCAATATAACAGTACAGGAGAAATATATATATATATATATATATATATATATATATATATATATATATAAGCACACCGGACAAAAAAAAATTAGTCACCCCTCTCAGAATGTACCTAATAACGTGTGACGGCGCCTCTGGCCTTGATAACCGCACGAATCCGGCGAGGCAGAGACTCTACGAGGTTGTGCATGTACCGAACATCGATTTGCTGCCACTCGTTCATCAGCCGGTCCCGAAGTTCCGCCAGAGTCCGTGGGTGTCTATTCCTGCGCTTCACTTTCTGTTTCCAGCCTGAACAACACCTTCGACGCATTCAGGATTAAAGGCTTCATTGGAACTGCGATGTACTCGTCGCCTCCCATCATTGGAGAACAAACAAAAACGGGACTCATCGGACCAAATTACACGTTTCCAATCTGCCGCAGTCCAGTTTTTGTGCCTCTGAGCCCATTTATAACGTGCCAATTTGTGACTTGCTGTTAACAGCGGCCTCTTCCGTGGTACCCTGCTCCAGATGTCCATCGCATGCAGTTCTCGTCGCAATGTCCGTTCGGAAATTGGTCGCTGGAGAACCTCATTGGTTTCTTGGAGCAATTGTTCTCTGGTTTGAAAACGATTTGCAGTTACTAGACGAGAAACATGGCGGCGGCCCCTATTGTCGAGAATTGTTTTCCGGCCACAGTTACGCCGTCAATTGTCAGTTGATTGCGAACCGAACTACACCACTCTTTGTAAACTCGCTGGACAGTACGCGTTGACACACCAACAAATTGGGCTACTTCAGACATTTTGTGTCCGTGGGCTCTGCCAAACACGATGGCTCCTTTTTGCCACTGAGTAACGTCTGCCTCACGACCCATTTTGCAGACTATATCCAACACACACTTTGTTCTTCACCACCTCACGAAACAGATCTGATCCTGTGTGCTACGTCACCGCTACTTGTCACTTACCAATGCTACATCAGTCAGCGCCCTCTGTGTGACCTTGAACTTCCTACTATCGGTGCTATTAGGGGTGACTAATTTTTTGTCCGGTGTGCTTATATATATATATATATATATATATATATATATATATATATATATATATACACCCAATTATGGAGATATATAGAAAATAAATATACATTGGAATGATCAAAACTAAGAAATAATAACCATCAACATAGCAGAAATATATACACACAACTAAATAAATAAATACATATACTTTATCTTCTACCGCGCAAAATAAGAAATCGTATAGCCATCAATATCAGAAATACACACACACACACACACACACACACACACACACACACAAATATCTTAAATATATAAATACATTTCACTTTTTTTGAAAATACTGAACTCGCACTTAACCGAGTCTACAATTACATCATTATTGCTCTGCATTACGCAGTATACGCGGTTTAATAATATTTCACCGCTTAAAGTATACGGAAACCTGTACTCGATATGAAAGGCTTTCATATCGTTCAGTACTATTTTTGTTCCCACTTTACAACCGGTTGGTAAGTTATCTTTAAATACGTCTAGAATACAATCAAAAGCAAGCACAAAGAGTTCATCGTTAGCCACATTATTAAACACAAGTTTATAAACACGCCTTTCCAATCGAGGGTTTATTTCTACCGACCCGAGCTTTTCAATCGTGAACTCATCTTCACTCAACATAGCGGCAATTGAAATAATCTTCTAAATCGTTACGACAACTGCTCGTTATATAAATCTCGGTTTTAATGTTTTAACACTCCCTGAATGCGCACCAGACAGTTCCCGTCAGGGTAAATTTCATGAACTAGGCACATTTTATAACGGTTTTATTGTTTTACCACTCACCATTTCCACAAACTAAACGTCTTCACACTCCGGTGCACTATTTGAGAGAAACATATAACCATATTTTACCTTTTTATTTGACAGACGATACTCGTCTCTAAAGTCTGCTAAAAACTCACGCAGGGCACTAGCCACAACCTCACTACGAGCCTCATCATGATATACATTAATATAGTGATAAAAATACTTAAGATTGTCCATGATGACGACATTTACATTTTCAACCGAAGTGTACGAGTTAACAATAGACACATCAATGATTATATTCAAGACATATATATATTTAAAAACACGTGACAAATAAGTTAACAATTGAAATTATATTAACAAAAGAAATAACAGAAAACACAAGAAAAACAAATGCATAGATTTGGTGATCACAAACAACAGTAACCTAATACTTTAAAGAAAGCATTCTATTAAATACTTTTAGCCTATGTTCACGAATTAATACCGGTTTTAAAATAGATTCGAGACGAAGACCGTCTGGACTGATTTTATAGAAATTCAAGGATTCCAAGTTGATCACGAGAGAAGTTATGTAGTCATCTTCAATGCTGCAAAATCTCGTCGTTTGCCTGTCTGCTCAGAACACCGACAAGAGGTAAGATCGAATCCACATCAAAACAAAATTTTAGTCGCTAAAATAACAGCCTGAGTATTCTTCATGTTCTAAATTATCTTTGATTCGTTTTGGTAAAATTGAGTAAACTGCAGCCTTTGTTTCCTGATCAGAAACTCTCCGCCTTTTTCTGGTATGGTGCAAGGTTTCGTTGCAACCATATTCACTGCTCGAGTCTACTTCACAGTCGTTGTCTTCTAATCTAGATTTACACTCTTCACTAATGCATTCAATGGGTGAATAATCATCTTGGTTGATATTATTGACACCACAATCGAGAGGGCTCACTGGGGTAACGGACACTTCAGGTAATGGTGCGGGCGCTTGAGGTGGGTCGGAGACAATCTCCTCAGGTTGCCCTTGTGGCGGGGAAAATATTGTGTGGAGGTAATTATGTGCTGCTTCTAAGTAACCAAAACGGGCTTTATGTAACACTGGCAACTAATAATGATTTATGCAAAGATGCACCAGCTCTTCCGGAACGTCTAGATGCAATTTTACCGAGCGATATATTTATCAACTTGTGTGCTTCAAACCCGTTTGGAACGTCAGATATCATGTTCACCACTTAGGAATTGGTCAAGGCACAGAGAGCTAACTAACACGACTCCATCCTTTATTTCCAATCTTGTAATGAGTTAAAGTGAAAGTTTCGCCTGCCTTTATACAATGTCATTCTGACGTCATTATCAAGCTCCACGCAGGGAATTTCCAGGTAGTAGCATGAATCACGTTGCTGTTCTTTCACCTGCGCACACACACACACACACACACACACACACACACACACACACACACAAAGAGAAAGTGAAACGCTAATTGATACATGATTTATTTAATAAACGAAATATTCAAGCTATATATATTTATTACACATGTTTTTAAATATATATGTCTTGAATATAATCATTGATGTGTCTATTGTTAGCTTATTTATTACACGTGTTTGTAAATATATATATAGCTTGAATATTTCGTTTATTAAATAAATCATGTATCAATTAGCGTTTCACTTTTTCCTTTGTGTGTGTGTGTGCGTGTGTGTGTGTGTGTGTGCACAGGTGAAAGAACAGCAACATAATTCATGCTACTACCTGGAAATTCCCTGCGTTCGCGTCCTACCTCAAAAAGGCTTCAGGGTAAACGATTCGAGTCGGGAATCCTTTCCTCGTGTGTGTGTGTGTGTGTGTGTGTGTGTGCACGAGTTGTTTATTCGTTTATTATATATATATATATATATATATATATACAAAGCACAGATGGGGTGAGAAGTTTGGGGGGAATGAGGGAGGAGGGGGGACGACCGCGTGTTTTGAGTTGACCCAGATTGTCGGAAATCCTTTCCTCGTGAAAGAAAAAAACAGCGTTTAATGATTAATTTCTTATATTGAATAATTAATTTCTTATAATAATTGATTCTCTTAAAAGGAGAAAATTCATTTGTTTTAAATTAATATACGTTTAGCTTCATTTGATTTAAATTAATATACGTTTGGCATTTTTTCTGATTTTCATTCACATGATATGTACAGAGGCGTGTGTGTGTGTGTGTGTGTGTGCACGAGTTGTTCATTCGTTTATTATATATATGCACAAGCACAGATAGGGTGAGAGGTTTGGGGGGAATGAGGGAGGAGGGGGGACGACCGCGTGTTTTGAGGTGACCCATATTGTCGGAAATCCTTTCTCGTGAAAGAAAAAAACAGCGTTTAATGATTAATTTCTTATATTGAATAATTAATTTCTTATAATAATTGATTCTCTTAAAAGGAGAAAATTCATTTGTTTTAAATTAATATACGTTTAGCTTCATTTGATTTAAATTAATATACGTTTGGCATTTTTTCTGATTTTCATTCACATGATATGTACAGAGGCGTGTGTGTGTGTGTGTGTGTGTGTGTGTGTGTGTGCACGAGTTGTTCATTCGTTTATTATATATATATATACAAGCACAGATGGGGTGAGAGGTTTGGGGGGAATGAGGGAGGAGGTGGGACCACCGTGTGTTTTGAATTGTCGTTTGTTTCACCTATCTTCGTAAGTTATCTTTTCCTTTCCTACTGTTATTCGTGACTTAAATTGTGATATTAATAATAAAAATAGGAATTAAGTGATTTATTGTGTAAAGAGCGTGTGTTTAAATTATTTATTTAATAAACAGAATTTCTTTTAATTGTTGGAATTAAGAAGATTCATCTGTATTGATTAACTACCATCATATAAATATATTGTGGTATTTAAATGGATGATTAATATATGGTTTAATTTAATAAATATTGCTATCTGGCAACTCAGTCTTCGATTAATATATGAATTAATTAAATATATAGCACAAACTGGCAACACCGCCTTCTATTGGAATTAAATACATGGCGCTATCTGGCAACTCAGCCAAATGACGGATTAGAGGTCTATAAAAGAGCGAGAGGCGGCCGACGGAGTCATACAAGCTCGGCTCCCAGCCGAGCAAGGATCTCTGGTCGTTTCTCTTTCTGGCCCTTTGGGTGGTGAGAAAACCCCTTCCCACCCTTAGAGGCCTCTTAGGTTAGGTATACCCCTTTGGGGGGAATAGCTTGGGGGAGAACTCCGCCTCCAAGTTGCATGCCCTTGCAATCCCATTTTGGGGTTGGCAACAAAGGCCAGTACTCTCTCTCCTCTCTCTCCCTTCAGGTGTACCCCTCCCCCCTTGGCTCCTTCTAAGCCAACTGGCTGATTCAGCCAACTGGCTGATTAGGAGCCTATAAGACAACGCCTACTCGGCTGAAGTCTTAATATGCACTTGGCTCCTGCCAGATGAACACCTCTCCTCCTTTCTCTCCTCCTTTCTCTTGGGGGATAACGCCGCCTCCAAGTTTCATAACCCCTTGTTGCACCTGCAGCATCCCCCACCCCCTTTTTTTGCAACACCCCACACCCTTTGCAACACCCTACCCCCTTTGCACCATTGCGTTGTTGCATAACCCCCACCCCTTTGCAACATTACGTAATAATTTGCAACATTCCTGCACTCTCCCCTTTTGCGGCTATACTACTTACATAAAATTGTCAGATAATTAATCAAACAGTATGCCAGTATGCTAGGTAAGTGGTTCTGTTGGCCTTATTTTTGTATTAAGTTCAGTGCATACGTAAGATTGTATTTGTATGTTAGGTTTAGTGGTTCTGGATTGTGAATGATCCACAATAAAGATGTTTTGTTGTTTGTTTGTTTTTCATGAAAAGGTGGCTCCACTTCCAAGAGAACGGTGTGTCTATACTGCCCCAGTTGATGTAGTTCGAGTAGTCTTTGCGGGTCCAGTCTATATGTATGAGGAAGGGAGTCCAACAAAGGTTATATATGTCTTTTCACATATATATATAGTATGTCTTACCACCAGAGCAATCCATTTGGAGTTGGTAAGCAACTTAAGTAGTAATGTATTTCATTTGGCCTTTTAAAGGTTTGTGCAAAGCAATCCATTTGGAGATGGTAAGAAACTTAAGTAGTGGTGAATTTCTTTTGGCCTTTAAAAGGTTTGTGAACAAAAGGGGTTTCCGAAATAAAATCATATCTGATGATACAAAAACCTTCAAAAAGGCTGTAAAGGAACTCCAAGAAGTTTGGTCCTTGTTGAAAGAGGAGGGATTCCAATCCTACTTTTCACACCATGGAGTACAGTGGGAGTTTATTGTTGAGAGAGCACCATGGTGGGGAGGATTTTGGGAAAGGCTAGTGAGAAGTGTAAAGTGTCCCTTAAAGAAACTTTGGCTAATGCCCATTTCAGCAAAGAAGTATTCTGCACTGTTTTGTGTGAAGTAGAAGCAATAGTGAACAGCAGGCCCATCACCTTTGTTTATAACAGTATGCAGGATGCAGAGCCATTGACACCAAATTATTTTCTTTGTGGTAAACGATTAACATCAAGCCCCAGTTTGCCAGAAGACTTACAGCCTATCCAGAGCAGTCAAGAAGAGTTAACCAGAAGATTCAAGTACCTTGAAGAGCTACAAGATCAGTTATGGAATAGGTGGCAGATGGAATACTTGCCAGAACTCAATTATTACCCATCAGGCAATGTAAAGGGCTCCAATGCAAATTGTATCAAGGTGGAAGAAGTGTTAGTGATTGGGAATGAAAGACAAAGGCAATGCTGGAAGCTTGGCATAATTGAAGAGTTGTTTGTTGGCAAAGACAATTTAGTTAGGTCTGCACTGGTAAAGACTTCAGGAGAAAAATTAAGGAGACTCATACAAAAACTCTATGCTTTAGAAATCAGCAAAAACACGGATAGTCATGTTGAGGCATTTGGGTTACAGCCTCATGGAGAAGGCTTGACTAAACTTCCAGAAGGTAATAACAACAATGCCTCTTCGGTGGGGAGTGTTAGAAAATCTAGAAGAGGAAGAGCAACTATTGTCTCAAGGCGATATGGTGACTAAGCTGATTAATGCTGTATTGCTTGTATATATTAAGTTAAGGTGTATATATATATATCTATGTATATCCATCTCATAATTGTAAGGTTAGTGAAAAATTCACTTAATTTAGAGCTAGCATTTTTGGGCTCTTGTGGCATCATTGTTTGGGCACTCTTGTGGCATCATTTTTTGGGGGCACTGGCAGCGTCCTTTCTACTCGTTTGTTGAATACGGCTCTCTTGCAATTCAGTTTGGTTGTTTAGATACAGGATTGTTGCATCGTGCAATGGTGCAGGTTCTGTTGTTGTTGCAAGGTTTAGAAAGAAAGAAGACCATAAATAGTAGGGTGTGTCAATTTTGGGGTGAAATGAGTAAATTGAAAATCATGTGATTTGGTAGCAATTTAATGTAATCATTTGGCATACAAAATAATATCCTTGCTTCAAAAACAATAAAAAATAACTCCTACCTACATCAATTTTAATTCAAAAATTCAATTTTTCCGTAAATTCGTAACAAAATAACAAATGTGCGCAAACATCCTATCAACATTTAAAGTGGCAATAAGATATCATTCAGAGTCTTTATTTGAAAGTAACCAATGCAGTCATGTCCTTTTTGCTGCGGTTCCTTGACATCAGCATTCGGCTTGCTACTTGCGCTTTGATGTAGCCTTCTCGCCTCTCGTGACTGTAAACTTGACTAGCTGCTTCTGTGACCATTTTCACACATCTCTCCACACTCTGAGTGTGAGAAGGCCACTTTGGCACTTGCATTGGGGCCTCTTTAAGTTGTGTTAAATCTTTGTTTGTTATACATGTTGTCAGTGGTGGCTCCAAAATTTCCGAACTCAAGTTAACTAATTCTGACAATTTCGTGGCATTGACGTTTATCGGAGGTACCTTCCTTGTCTGAACAAAGCAGTCTCCCAGCTGGTCATTATCTAGTGATGTTCCTCTAAGCTTTAGAATGATTTCCACAGCCTCAGTTCGCTCTTTGGTACATTGGTTGCAGAGTATTGCTTGCAAAACTGCCTCTGGCTTAGCATACCAAGCGGACCTTCTCACCACAGGTAACACGATGTCCACCACTACTTTCCTTTGGGTTCTCAGTAGCTGTAATTGAAACAAGATGTGGTTGGGCCCCTCCATCCACATTGGATTAAGTTTTACATTGAACCAGTGAGGAAGATAAAACCCAATAATAAATTCAACAATTAACATCAAATTCTGTAGCATTTTTCCCTTCAGTGCATGTTTGGAAACCCAAATCCTGCAGAAACGAATCGCTGTAGTTAACCAACGACTGTCACTTACGGGTCCAATCTCCAAGAGAGCCAGATTTTGAGGCAACTCTCCTGATCTGATTGTTTCAACAATACGATAAGCGTAAGATTGATCCGTGCTGAGGTCTTTGATAACTTCTTCAGACAACACTGGAAGGAGAGGGCCTACTTCGACCTTTGGAAATTTTGTATTTATTTCTAATTCCGTTGCTTCATCTAGCATGTTGCCAAGGGGGTCTGACCACTTGTTGTTGCTCTTTGTAGGACCATCAAGTTCCTGGATGAGATGACGAAGAGGTAGTTCCCCTGTGTGCAAATCACATACAATCCAAACAAGCCTTCTTCCAAGTTTTTTCTCTAAATGCGTCATAACACCGCCCTGCCATCCAGTGTTCACCGCAGTTGAGTCTCCACCAACGGCCTGCAGTGAACTGTCAAGTCTTCTTTCTTGAAGCCAACATATTATTTGATCAGCAATTGCCTCTGCATGTTTCTTGCCTTCTATTTCTGCTTCAGGAACAAAGTGAAACAAATAGCGGCCACCAGGTTCGGAACACAAAGAGTAGTGTTCTTCTTTGATGAGACCGGGAAACTTTCTGTCCATTCCCTCTACCTCTAGGAGAACTTTTGTGTCATCTCTTCTTCCATCAAACAAAAGGCAAGAGAGACCTTCCTCCTTCAAATCTTTCTCATGCTGATCAGATATTTCCTTCATTTTTTTTCTTGTGCTCTTCTTATCTTATTATGATCTATCACTAAGGATGTATCCTCTCGGCTGATGAGGCCTGCATCTATCCAAGCGGCAGTGGCAATCTCTGCAGTCTCACGTAGCCCCGTATGGTGGCGAATACTGGCAAGGGCAATGTTTGAGATGTCTTTAGTGTTGTATTTCATTCTCTTCGGCGAAGGTTCAGATGGCATTTTGGAGCTATCATCTGATGTTGCGTCTTTCTGTTCATCTGAAGAGCTTTCAAAGAAGTGAGAAACCTCTTGATAGAGCTCTTCATCTCTTTGGGTGGCTTCTTCACTCTTCTTTTTCTTCCTTTCTTCCCTCTCTCGGATTTTCTCTTTTTTCTTAGCAATAACAATCTGTTTTTTGGTTTCTGAATAATCTGCCGAACCAATCTGCATACTTCCTTGGCCTCCTGCCTTTGTTCTCTGCGCCTTTATGAAAGCCAGCTCCAAAACAGGGATCTTCTTCTCACGAGGACAGCGACAATCAATGTGAGGGTGAGGTTCTCTTCTGCATGAGGGAGAACAATTGGCTTCAGAACACAACTCTATGGGACACTGGCAGTTAAAAATGTCAAGGAGAGTATCAAGTGTGTGCAGAAATTTATTTTTCTTTGCTAGTTTTCCTTTAACAAGTGATGTCTCAACTGCTTTGTGCCACAGCTTTGTTAATTTTAGCTCAATAGTTCTATACTGATTGAGTACAGGTGGTTTGAATAACACATTAGCTTTTTCAACTGATGCAGAAGAGGGGGAATCATGTCCCTTATGAGCTCTTTCTCTGTGTAGTTCCTTCTATCCTTTGTATTTTGTTCACGAAGGAGCAACCCTAGTCTCAGCATGTCTCGCACTGTTGGTAGTTCTGATACGGGAAGTTCCTTGCCTGTACCGACTAACAGGCTCAAGTGGCATGACGACTGACCTCTTGTCTTCAATTTTGGCATCTTAGGAATATCTGAAAAGAAAGAAAAACATTTAAATATTTTATATCAATTACGATGTTTCAAAGTTTAGTCATTCGATGTTCTAAAATTCAATAAAAAAATATTTCATGGGATTACAACATAATTAGACAGAAGAATATGATAATAATAAATAATTGTAATAATCAATAATCCATACTTACAGTTAAACTGTAGTATTCGTCTAGTAGAATAACTATGAAGTAGGTACAAGAGCAATAACAGCAAACCACCGTCTATGACATCTAAGAGGCAACTGAGGACTGAGGGTGAGAGACAGTTCTATTCATGTTGTGACTTGTACATTGTACAACAACTATATGACCTTGAAAACACTCCATATGCGATCAGTGGGATAATTCTGTGACAGATGAATAGTTAATCAATTTATGTCCTATTATTTAGTAAAAGAGTCAATTTCTGAAACTTTAAGGTAAAATTGATGTAGGTAAGGGTTATTTTATTTCATTTTGGTTGGCCAATTTCAAGTTTTGACATGAAAAGACACTATATTTTCACTACCAAAATTGATTTGAAAAAAGTTGACAAAATTGACACACCCTAATAAATAGTGTCCCTTTTGTTTTGCCTTAATTTTATGCTACTGAGGCCTAAAGTAGTCCGACATCGAATCAGCAACCCTGAGTTAGGACCTAATAGGACCTCTAAGTCCGTAAGTTTGTTTTTGTCTTGCTTAACTTAGGCTATAAGTTAAAGTAGCCCCTCAGAGCTTTGCCGTTCAAGGCTCAGCTGTAAACTGTCCTTAATTTCATTAAACGCTTTTAATTTCATAATTTATCCTAATTTTTTTTTCCATTGAGCATCATTTATTTTCTACGAAATATACAATTGATCATTTTATTTTAAATTTTGCAAAATAATCGAACACTATTGTACTTTTATGAATTTTTACGTCCTGTTTACTTTTATAATTATTATTATTATTATTATTAATTTTTGCCATTTTCACTTCTCTTATATAATAAATAAAGTGAATCCCATTAATTTTGCCTTAAAATCTTTCATGCTTCCAACGGCATATTCAGGAAGAATACTTGTGTGCAACTCCTTCGGTTGCACTTATTGCGCGCGCGGGTTCGTTTGTTTCAGGATGACTCTGCCTATCCACTCGGATGGCCTTTCAATTTCATACGCGCAGTTTTCTTGGCTTCCTTGAAGCCCACTTTAAATTTCTACTTTCATTGTTAATTTACCCTCAGCTTACAGGCTTACAGAGGGGGTTCTATTTGTGTGTAACTCTAGAAATAGCACTAAATTCAAATTCAGTAATCTAAGAAGTGTACAGAAGTAGTTCATTTACAAAAATTTTGGAAATTTACTCTCAAACGTTTTGCGCGAATTCCGCAGATTTTCCAGGAAAAAAGTCCGTCAATTAAATCAAATAAATTTTTACAAAGGCTTCAAATGTTCATGCACTAACTTCACCGGTTTCCTCTGGAAACAGGATCACCACAAGATATTTACTCTTCACTGAGGAAACAATATTCTACAAACTTACAAGTTTAACATTTAATATGTGCACACTAATTACATTCAAAAAAATTTCACAAAGTTTTTTTTTCTGTCGACTAACATTAAAGCTCTTACAACCAAGATCGATTAAAACAAAGGAAATTAATATTTTCGTACAGTGTGAGAGTTTTAACTCAACTTAGAAATTTTCAATCGTACCACAGAGTCAGAGTTTAAAGATTTCGTTTTAAAAGCCACTTTAACTTAGAAATCTAAGTTACACCTTAAAATTACAAGGACTCCGCCTTACTAGGGCGGGTCATACTATGCATTTTTTTTAAATCAATGGAGAGGGGTGTTCAAATGACATATTTTGGTGTATAGAACACAATTCTGAAGAAAATATTTAATTCTGATAACCCTAACCTACATCATTTTGCAGTTGATTATTATTAAATTGTTGATTATTTTACTATTGTAGTTACCCCAGAATATGTCTTCTCACGTTTACTATCATGGCTGCTCACGTTATCTCTCATAGAGCATTGTTCTAACTAATTCATATAAGCACATATAATGTAATTCATATAATAATAATAATAATATTTAAATACTCAAATAAAAAGGTGTGCCATTCCACTTAATTGTAATTATCATACAGTTTGGTATATGAAATATTTTGACGGTTTTCTGGCGCGCATAAGGCCATTTTCTGAGCCACCTTTCTCAGAGGCTAGAATGTAACGTTTCAGAACATTCTAAAACGTTTTGTGAAATATTTGAAGTGACTCATGATTTATGAAGCTATTTTACCACCTCGGCTTGCAGTGAGGGGATAGATTTAGTGATTATCAACTGATATTTTTTTTTGTTACTGTTCACATGTGAGTATTATTCTGTTATATTTTAGAAAAAGCTATTTCTACGCATATTATAGTGATACATTGAGCAAAATTTAATTAACAACTTTGATTTGAGCTAAAATTAGGTGGTTCATTTTTAGTACAACTGAGCAGTATGAGGCCTATTTCAATGTTCTAAAGAATATTTTTAGGATGTTTCTTTAGTTTTTTTAGAGTACATGAACAAATTATTTGCATTACAGACAACAGATAAATTAGCATTTTATAACATTTTGAAACCAAAAAAGCATAATGTGTTTAGCATTTGCAGATAAATTTGTTCTTGCCCATTTCAGCTCTTTTTTTAACCAAGAATTTTGCGCTGAAAAGAGTTAATACCTGTCTGTAGTGGATACTTAACTGTTGTATTATTGTTTTTATTTCAGTGTGAACTCATTAAGAAAATGGCTCAAGTCAGAACAAGGACGAAATCAAGTTCTCATCTGAGTAATCTTGTTGGCACTGGCCGGGAGCTGTTGGTGTCTGAACTGCCAACTGTGAGGGATATCCTGAGGTATGGCATCTACTTGAGGAAGCAAAGTGAAGATGACAGGAGGAACTACCCAGTGGACAAGCTGGTGAGTGACATCTACCCTGGTCTGATTTGTCAGTGGAGCAAAGCTAATGCTCTTTTCAAGCCACCTGTTATCAATGAAAAAGTGACCATCATGTCCAAGCTCAAGGAGGTCTGGAATCAGGCAGTGAAGTTTTCTCTTGGGAAGGGCAAACTTGATGCCAAAGAGAGGTTCATTGTCAAGTTAGACAAGTTCTTTGATATTTTGACTTGCAAGTGCCAGATTACCAGTTGTGAGGGGGGAGGCTGTGAGGGCTGTGTTATCCAAGCCCACATTAACTGCTCCTGCAGCAGAGAGAAAAAGATTCCTGTGAAAGATCTTGCCTACATCAAGGGACAGAAAGAGAAGGTTGCAAGTAAGGGACCCCACCAAATAGGGGGTCCTGATCTACCAGAGCACAAGAGACAGGTGAGGACATTGAAAAGGCAGTGGATGGAAAGGAAGGCAGAGAAAAGGCAGAGAAGATCTGCTTGGTATGCCCACAGTGAAGTCATCCTCCAAACACTACTCTGCTCTGAGGATCAGAAGGAGAGGATTGAAGGGGTGGAGAGAATCCTGGCCATCAGGGGAGAGGGGGACCCGGACACTCAGCTGGGGGACTCCTCTGTTAGGAGCAGAAGGACACCTGACATCAATTGTGATGCTTCCAGCATCGGTGACTTGATCAGCTGGTCAGAAGGTGTGTCAGAGCCACCTCTCACCTGCTCTCTAAGCACCTCAGAGGTGAAAAACTTCATCAACACCCCCATGGAGGTGCGCAACTGGCCTTGCCACACACAAAGCATTGAGAGGGTTGTTAAAATGGTGACTGAGGCTTCTGCTAAGTACTTCTCACAGGAAAAGAGGGATGGAGGGATCAGGGCTCAGGAGACCAGCAGGAAGCTGATGTCCAAGTCTGAGTCAAAGCAGGATTTGTGCAACCTGGCAAAGTTCAAGATGTCAGGAGAATGATCTTTGTAATTATATCCAGTGATATACATGCAGTTCACTTATTAATAAATATATGTAAAGTTGATTTGGCCTTGTCAATATAAATGATTTACCTTATATCTTTTAATATATTATAAAGGGGTTCAAAAGGGTAAAATTGGCAATTTAGAAATACAAAATGATGTAGGTTAGAGTTATCCTATCCAAAAAATAAGCTCATATTTGAATTCCCCATGTAAAAACACATAATTTAGACACCCCTGATGGTAGGATTTCCTTCAGATTCATGTTATCACCTGAGTACGACCCGCCCTACCGCCTTACAGTACTCTAAATGACCTATCATAAACATTTTCATTACATGAGGTCATTCCTACGAAAGCTTTCATCCATACATAAGGGAAGAAGGCGTTTCCCTTTTTCCTCACTGGGTGTTACAAGAATCATTGTCCTTTGATTGGACCTTGACATTCCCTTCGAAGAAAAGCTCCTCCTTTTCCTTAAAAATCAACTTAAAATAAAGTCCTTTCTTCGAAGCCACTTGTTTCCACTTGTTTCCTCAGTCTCCAAAAATTTAACCACGAAACAAAGAGAAAACAAGCCATTTTACATTTGAGCCAGGTCAGTTTGTTTTCCCTTCCCTTCGAACCGAGAGACGATTCTCCAGACCCTACCATAAATCTCTACCTCAAGGCTGACCCAGGTGATACAAATACCATGAGAACACAAAATTAAAATCGAACGAATTTTAAACAATTTGAGACATTTTTATTTTTTAACACTGTAGCAAGAAACCTATTGATATTTTTCAATAACAATAATCTAAACTACTTTCTTTTACAGATTTAAACAACAAAATCTTAAAACTAAAATATTTGTTCCTATTTTAGTAAGTTGTATTTTTTTTTAATAAAGGTTTTGTTTTGCTTCTTTTTAAAAATTTGTTTCTGGCCCCGGGTTTCCAGTAACCTTTGGGGACCCGAAAATATTACGTACAACCTTTATTTACTCTGATATGATGAATTTCTAATTTTATTTTTTGGTTTTCTTCCTGTTTGATCTAAAAGCACTTCGATAACACGTGTCTTTAATGTTGCCATGGCAACAGCATATACAGTTAATGTAAACACAATCAGGTCAGTATAAAATACAGTTCCCAATTCTTTTAACAGGTTCATTTGGCCATATGTGTTTATATATATACAGAGAGAGAGAGAGAGAGAGAGAGAGAGTGGTGTCAAGCATTTGCAGTGAACTTTGTAAAGATAATCAGTTTGAAAATAACAAGAACCGTTATTATTATGAAAATTATTTTGAAACCGAGCTCCAAATCTATTTCCAATTTCATGAACGGAACTTGATTTAAATAATTAATTATTAAAAATTATTCGTCGATGATGTTAAAAAAGAAGAAAAAAACTATATATATATTTTCAAAAATTGGCCCCACCAGAATTCGAACTCACCATCTCTTGCATAGAAGGTGAGGAAACTAGCTACTACACTACGACGGGATAGGAGTTGACAAAACCCCTCATACATTTAAATAATTAAGGAAACGCATAGCGCTTTCGCATCGCGTCCAGAAGCATTTTAGAGTAATGCGTATCCTCAGTTGTTTAAATCAGTGGTTTTCAACCTTTTAAGGCCAACGCCCCCTTATGTCCATCAGCATTTGCTGCTGCCCCTTCATAAAGATAATAATATAACAGGATAAGTGATAAGTGCTTTATTAATAGAAGGTAACAATTTTACAGTTTCATAGCGCCTCCTAAGATTTTCAAACGCTCACTGGGGGGGGGGCAGTGGCGCCCACGTTGGGAACCACTGGTTTAAATGAAAATGAAATGAAAAGGTTTATTGGCAGACTATAGTCCATATGACAAATATTATTAATACAATGACAGTTTACATACTAAGGATAAAAATATATACTGTACAGTTGATTAGAAATAATACAGTAATATCGTAGTTAAGTGGAGCTACAGACAGACGTTTTCGTACCAAGAATTCCATAGTTAGAGGATAAACGGCAGGACTCATGGATAGCTTGGATAATCGGGTTGGTTGATTTTTTAATTTTTTGCATTAGACTGTATTGAGCACGTCTTGTTACCTCCGGGAAGCTCGGGACATTGCGGGTAGCAAACATTTGCGAAGCTGAGCATCTCGGAGGTAATTTATGTAAGAGTCGGTGCTCTTCCAATATGTGCTCTACCTTAAAATTTACATTCCAATACGTGATCTACCTTAGATTATTCGGATTAGCAGCAGGGTAGTAGCCTTATAAGGCAACTAACGAAAATATCACGACTTAACCTAACCAATCGTCAAGGGCGTATAGTTGACCTAACGATTGGTTAGGTTAAGTCATGATATTTTCGTTAGTTAGCCTTATAAGGCTAGTTTCACGGTAGAGCACGTATTGGAATATGGTAGATCACAGTTTCGCGGTAGAGCACATATTGGAAGAGCACCAAAGAGTCTAAAAGACCTGTTGTACAGCAAATTTAGGGTTCTGCAGAACCTTTTTTATAATTCACCCAGAGTTGCTGTCCGTATATATTACTGCAGAAAGTACGAAAGAGAGTTTCTTTAGCTTCATTTGTACAGAACCAAAAGTTCCTTATAGTCATATTCGCTTTAGCACAAAGGCTTCGAGAGTGTTTTCTTATACCCGAGTCATCACTCAAGGAGCTGGTAATAGTTTGACCCAAATACTTAAACTCTTGTACTTCCTCAATTACTTCACCATCCATTTTAAACCTATTATCAGCTGGCTGATTACAGCTTTTAGAATGAAATTGCATAACCTTAGTTTTTGTAACATTAAAAAGAATATTATGTTTCTGCGAATACACTTCGCAGACTTTTAGTAGCCGATCCAGACCTTTAACAGAGGGACTTATTAAGACCATATCATCGGCATAAAGTAAGTTATTTATCCTTGTGATATCTATACAACATCCCACTGTTGCCTCATTAAGTGAAGCAATTAATCCGTCAATATACACATTAAACAGCATAGGGGAGAGCAAGGAGCTTTCTCTCACCCTGCAACAGGAGCCCAAACATTCGGATAGTACATTGCCCCACCTAACGGTAAAAGATTGATGGGAA
Source organism: Bathynomus jamesi (assembly GCA_023014485.1). Classification (NCBI taxonomy): domain Eukaryota; kingdom Metazoa; phylum Arthropoda; class Malacostraca; order Isopoda; family Cirolanidae; genus Bathynomus; species Bathynomus jamesi. The sequence continues at coordinate 312,257 of JAJOZX010003571.1, read as the reverse complement.
TACCAAAATTTCAATAAATTTAATATGTACATGAGAACCTTCCTGTCTTCTAGTTTTTAAATAAAATATTGTGGTTCACTCAATCATATGCCTTACTTATATCTAAGAATAATAATAATAAATGAATGACAGGTTGCCTTACCTTCTGTGCAAGATGTGGTAGGTTTGATTCTTTGAATCGTGGTGGGGGCAATTTTTACATTATGGAAAACTGTGCGTGTTCATGCAGAATATTCTATAATATATATATATATATATATATATATATATATTATATATATATATAATATATATATATATCAGTGATGTAGTCGAGACCGAGACCTAAGCACCAGAGACCATATGCAATTTTTACATGTACCGTATTCAATATTGTGTAGTTCCTAATTCCTAAGCTCTGTATTTCACATTCAGGAATAAAGATTCTAAAAAGGGTATCAAGTGACAACTTCAAAATTTATTCATATCATAATTTATTCACAAATTCATAGTTTATAACATTTTTCAGCAATTTACTGCCTACTTAAAACGATAAGTGTTCGTTGCACTTGAGGAACATCACAGTGATGTAGGCGAGAGTCGAGACCACCATGGCCGAGACCGAGATCGAGACCTAAGCACCCATGGCCGAGACCGAGATCTTGACTTAAGCACCCAAGACCGAGACCGAGACCGAGAGCAGAAAAAAAGGTATCGAGTCCTTCATCACTGATATACATATACACAGGGATGGCCAAAAGTCGTGATCGCCTCGTATAAAATGGTTGATAAAAGAATGAGCTTTAACTTTTGAAACCTTTTATTTGAACTAAAAACAGGAAAAGAACATTACAAATGAAACTGAAATAACTAAAAAGATATTTTGCTGCTTCTTCGTCCAATTGGTCTGTGTGGATACCGTCGTGATCAACGCATAATTGCATTTGAGCACTAAACGAGCACTAACGTCCGCATATTTCTGTGGTCTCCCACATCGTTTGGCATCCATAACAAATCGGTTCATTCAAGGATTGATAGCCAACATCATTATGAAGTTTGTTTACATACCACACCGTCTAGGCTAGACCGAAGGTGATTATCCTAGGCCTAGCTGCTTCTATTTGGCAAAGTTGTGTGAATTCCATTGTAAATATTCTTTGGGACACATTCTTCGTTTTAATTTCTGTATATTTGTAAACGATCCGCTCGCGACTTTTGGCCATTTATATATATATATATATATATATATATATAGGTTCATTGTGACGAAGGTCAAGCTTTTCATTCTACCTTAGACCTACAGTTTAACGTGGAATCCGAACCACGCCCCACCAGCAGCTCAGCGTCTTAACCACTAGGCTACCCAGGGTACCCATTTATTTACCAACCACTTTCTTTATTGTGTGGAAGGATGAACAGCTGGGTTTTGCTGCGCGCCGCCTGTCGTCACCGGGTCTCGATCTCGGGGCCGATGGATTCGTAGTCAGCGACGTTAACCACTACACTACCGAGGCGCATTTTATATGTAAAAAAATATATATATAAAATTTCTTTCGCAGGCAAAACGTATGTATAGAGGATGGAGAAAACGAGTGTGAACGGTGACAGTGAAACGTTTGGAATGCAGTTGCCTGCGGCAGCCATTCTGTGCGCCTCAATCCTTCTCTACACTATCTTCATCGTCGTTGGTAAGTAATCGAACATTTACCCATTCTATCGCCAAGAATATATGATCAACACACTAAGAAATTTGCTTAACCTAACCTAACTTAATCTAACCCACAATATACTTGTCGATAGAATGTCAAGTCAATCAGATATCATAATTCCGAACTAATCGACAAGTAACAGATTCGACGATACATAGGCTACACTAATCGACAAGATTCCTAAATAAGTGCAATTCTTATGACAATTTTAAATTTGTGTCTTTAATAGAAGATCAATTTTCATTTGGTGAATAAAATTACTTCTCAATGAAACAGGTGAAATATTTTTCGGGTTTGGTTTGAAAATTTGGGCATATCCATTAGGGGTATTTGTAACAAAAAACCATACATTGATTAATTACACAGGTCAACAAAAAAACATTTTTTTTTCGTTGCCAAGGAAATTCGTACGAATTTAGGGTATTTTGGGGTTGCTGAATTCCAAAATGAAAGTAGTTTTTCCGATTTGGCTCTAGTTCTTGAGATAATGAATACCCTCAATTAATAGGAAACGTATCCATAACGCGTGCATATGGAAACTACCGGAACATTCTAGATGGTGAGACCGAATAAAATGCCATTATGTATTTCATGTGTTTACTTTTGTATGATTTGAGACAATTTCAATGCGATTTGTAAGTAGGCTCCGCCTGAACATTAAATTTTTTGCATTTTTACGTGTTTCAATGGGGTACCAATTATCTCATAAATTAGAGCCAATCTAGCAAAACCGATGTCATATTCGGAATCAGCACCACAAAGTTACCCCAAAATCACTCTAATATGATTGGCAATAAAATGAGTGTTGACCAGTGTTATTTATTGATATGACAAACACAAAGCATGAAATTAAATTGTGTATGAAATTAAACACAAATATATATATGATAATGATAATGATAAGTTTCAGTGGTAGGATATAAATGCCATAATATAGTATATGTTTGTCAATATAGAAGATAAAACAGACTAAAAATTACGACTTAAGGAGATAAACATCAGATACATACTGAAACATGTAATAATAATAGAAAACAAACTTACCCACTCATAAGACTACAAAAATGATAATAATGCTGTTAATTAATTGGCAGGAGACAAGTAGTAAGGGCGAAAAATGGACGCGTGCAATGCAATGTTGCAAAGGGAAGGGGATGTTCCAAGGGATCTTGCAAAGGGGGAGGGGTCTTGCAACAAGGGGAGGGTTATCCCCAAGTATATGTTTGTCAATATAGAAGATAAAACAGACTAAAAATTACGACTTAAGGAGATAAACATCAGATACATACTGAAACATGTAATAATAATAGAAAACAAACTTACCCACTCATGAGACTACAAAAATGATAATAATGCTGTTAATTAATTGGCAGGAGACAAGTAGTTTGGGCGCAAAATGGACGCGTGCAATGCAATGTTGCAAAGGGAAGGGGATGTTCCAAGGGATCTTGCAAAGGGGGAGGGGTCTTGCAACAAGGGGAGGGTTATCCCCAAGTTGCAATGAAGGGGGGAGCTTTGGGGGGAGAAGGGAGGATGACCTCCCCCCAAAGGGGTAAACTTAGCCTAAGAGAGAGAGAGAGAGAGAGAGAGAGAGAGAGAGAGAGAGAGAGGAGGAGGAGGAGAGTCTTTGGGGGAGAAGGTGGACTGTCCTCACCCCCCAAAGGGAAACCCTAACCTAAGCCTTAACCTAAGAAGGATAGAGATGTTCGCTTGGCCCCAGCCAGACGCATAATTTGTTTTTTTCTGTTTAAGGTGCTTTCAACCCTGCTGGATTAGCATAATGAGCGTCCAGGGGATCCGCAGCTGTTATATAGAGGGTCGGAAGTTGCCAGATACAACTAATTTTATAATTTATTTATATATGGAGGGGGTTGTCAGAGAGCACTATTTATTTTAATTATTTATTTATATAAGGAGAGGTGTCAGATACTACCATTTTATTTATTTATATATAGATGAGTTGCCAGTTATTGTTTTTATTTATTTATATATAGATGAGTTGGCAGATACCCCTATATAATTTAATTATGTTCAGGTGTACATTATTAGGGTTGAGTTGCCAGATTGCGCTATTTATTTAGTTAAAGCAGATATTCTTGACAGTTGGTTTAGAAGTCTTAAACAGCCAGTCGGTTTAGAAGACGTAACCAGCCAATACATATAATTAAATAATACCGTTTATATATATATATATATATATATATATATTATATATATATATATAACCAAAAGAATTAAATAAAACACCATTACATCATTCTGCTTATTTAGACGAATTATTGGAATCAATTTCATGAAATATATAGAAAATAAATATACAATCGTTCATTCTATACAAACGAGGAATATATGCAATAAAAAATAATAATAGTATAAGAAATACGGACGAAGAACATATATACAATCAAAAAATAATAATATATAAGAAATACGAACGAGGAATATATATATTGTAAAAAAATAAAATATAAATAATAATATAAGAAATACAAAACGATGGAGTATAACCATCAAAATAATAGTACAAGAGAAATCTATATATACACACACATTTATGTTAAATAATTAAATATATTGAAAATAAATATACTGCAAAATACATACACTTTATGTTCTACTGCGCTTAACTAAAACACTAAAGTCTCAAGTAATCGAGTCTACAGTCATATCATTGTTGCTTTGCACTACGCAGTAAATGTGATTTAACGTTATTTCACCGCTCAAGTTATAGGGATGCCTATACTCGATGTAAAGGGCCTTAATATCGTTCAATACTAGTTTGTGCCCACTTTACATTTGGCTGGCAAGTTATCTTTAAACACGGCTAAAATACAATCAAAAGCACGCACAAAGAGGTCATCGTTAGCACAACATCATTATTAAATTCAAGTTTATAAACACTCCTTTCCAATCGATAGTTTATTCTTACCGATACGCGCTTTTCAATCGTGAACTCTTCTTCACAATTCATAGCGGCAGTTGAAATAATCTTCTAAGTCGTAACGACAGTTGCTCATTATATTAAGAAATAGTTGTTCAGGATGAACGTTGTAGGCGAGCTCAGCCCTGTACCTCTCAAGTGCTTTGTACTAAAGTTCATGATATTTCAAAGAGTCTAAACCTTTTAAATAAGCATCCAGCTCTAGACCATTCTCGCCTTGTTCAGTCCTGCACTCGGTAAACCCGTCCAGCAGAACGGTGTATGCGTATTCAAGAACCGTATCAAAATAAAGCATATCCGTAACACGAGCGTCTAATATAGGCTTCAGCTTGCGAAAACCGACGATTTCAAACATTCTGTCGAGGCTGAATCGGTTTCGCGTAGGGGCAAGAACGTTATTATCAGCTGCATTCTTCCATATCAATCGTATATCAATGCATGGCTGATCGTTATTTATACACAACGGACAAACAGTGGCGAATGAGGGGCTATCACTAATCTGCTCTCTTCTTGTACCTACACCTGCAGGTATTTTATAACGATCCTCACTCCACTTCTCAACTATCACGAAGACTATTCATCTCATCAACACTTAAATAAACAACATTCCGTTTACCAGAGTTTGTTTGTCTACAAGTTGTTTCCAGTACATAGCTAATGGCACCGGTTTCACGCCTGAACACGCGCAATGACTTCGTCACGGACACATCGTACACAGCATTGAGAATGCTTCTCAAAGGAAGTTCCGTCGTATTCGAGGAGTGCACGTTCACTCGATTCAAACTCTGAGATGATTATGAGCCACGGGTGGACGGATCGTCTCGACGGGAGGAGTGAGTCACACCATAAGCTGATGAATCGTGTACGGTGTTGTTCCAACGTGAAAGAGAATACTTGTAACCCATTATACTGGGTAGCTGTTTTGAGACATTTTCCGATACATGAAGCAATACCGGTTTTAATGTTTTATCACTCCCACTCCTCAGAATGCACACCAGACATTTTCGTTCATTTTCACGAACTAAGCACATTTTACTCACACTCCGGCGCACTATTTGAGAGAAACATATGCCCATATTTTTCCATTTTGCTTAGCAGGCGATACTCGTCTCTAAATTCTGTTAAAAACTCACGCATGCCTTTAGCCACAACCTCATTACAAACCTCGTCATGATATAGAGTATATTAATATGATAGTAAAAATACTTCAGATTCTCCATTATGACAAGATTTACATTCTCAGTCGCAGGGTACGAGTACTCGGTATGATGCAACATGACATAATATCGCTTGTCACACCACTCATCCAGAAGACTCACTAGCCATAACCGTTGCTTCTCTTCTGCACGTGTTGTTTCTTCCACTTCACGGTATATGTAACCTTTTATAAAGTTTAGTCCTACAACATACTTCAGTACATCGCTTGTACCACGAAATCTCGAAATGCTCTCGCCAGAATACCTGTAGAGTATTTGTACCTCTTGTTCCTCAAGCTTCGCACGGTTGAATGTAGCCTTAAAAATATCAAAGGAGGGTGGAATAGGGAGCCATTCAGTATCCACCATATCTTCACACTTTGCTGAATACCACTTCATAAACGTCGAACACGTAATATTAAAGGTAGCCATTACTATTTTTCGTCTACGTGGGAATTCGTCAAATACACGTCTGAGATCCAGGGCTTGCAGTGGTCAACTGAGCACGCAGGGTAGAGATATGCCTAGGTAGTAGCAGAAGTAACATGACCATTGCATTGATCGATCATATAGGGGGCGGAGCTTAGAACTTTCTCCTGTACACACACACACACACACACACACACACACACACACACACACAAAGGAGAAAGTGAAACGCTAAATGAAACACGATTTATTTAATAAACGAATTATTCAAGGTATATATATTTACAAATACGTGTAATAAATAAACATATTGTTAACAATAGACATATATAACAATCAAAGATTATGGTATCTAAAGGGTACGGTATCATAGGTAAGAGGAACTTGGTAACGTTTCCTATAGGTGTTACGGCACACCTTCGTACCCCTAAGTTCCTTCACGCCCCCCAGATTCTGCGCCCGAAATTTGTGGGTCCCTAGTTAGTTGGGGCGGCTGGTCGCCCTCATCTCCCAAACAACGAATCAAAATTAACGACCCGCCGATTCGCCTGGTTGAGGGTGATATCCTTTTTCTTCACGATATATTTCATATCCTCCCCCACCCTCACCCGTATCCTATAAGATTTTGGCCCTGTTGAGACAAAAGAGTCGGCGTATGCGATGTCTCCATACTCATCCTTGATCTCATCAGTCAACTCCCCGAGGAATTCACCAATAGGAGGCATGTATTCACCCTCCCTCGCTGTGAATGTTACACTATCTGTATCAGCGTACAGAACCCTCCGACCAGACCAAGAGAATGCAATAGACCCCAAAGTTTGATGCGTGCGTAGGCCGTTGTGAAGCTGGCTACAGGTATGTTTGTAACCCGTGAGGTATCTGTGGCCAATTCGGTAATATTGTACTTTATTATGTATTACCTACATTCACGATCTCCATGACCTCTTTATCGGGAGCGTTGGCATAATCCCAGCCTTCATTATAACTTTGTGCCAAATGAACGTTCCCCTTGCCAGTATTCTGTGCAAATTTTCCCCCAAAACTGTTTAGACGCAACTTTACACTAAAACGCTTGCCTGGGTTCTTTACAATTTGGGAACGGTCAAGCTGTATCCCTTCACGGTCACGGTAACGTTGAATATAAGCCGATTTTCATCTTAGGTATCAACTCCTCGAGGATACCCTGATGCTTCTACCTTATCCTTCAAAAAAGCGTTTATATATGGCGTGAAAAGGTTGGGTAGCTTCTGAAACCTCCACACCTCATGTATCTTCAATATTCTGTAACCATGGCCATCGGCTAGGTCCAGCTCAGGGCTTGTATATACAGTACACCTCTGATCTTACGCTGGTTGGTTGTGTGATTACAATCACCATATTTCTCCTCTGCGCACTTCACGCACAGGGGAAACATGAACTTGTGGTCTATAATGACGGGAAAGATCGGCATCCATAAATCGCGAGGGGGGAGCACGTCTACGAAAGAAAGACCGAAATAGTACCCGTTCAAATTTGTTGAGAACACCTTGATGGGTGGCAGGTCAGGTCCCACCAGTTTTTCAGGTGCACCTACAGGGTACGGATTGTTCTTCATCCCGTAGGGATATAAATAACAGAAGTCATAATAATGGAGTTTCACTCCCTCCGGAGGCGGAAAGTATAGCTTGAAGGGATTTGTTTGCCCTCTGAACAAGCTATCACCGCATTTGAGAGGATCCAACGCCATTGAACGCTTGATCGTGTTTATTTCTTCACGGTACTGTCCATCTGTTTCCATCTGTGCATCATACTCATGCTCCCACAAAACCTTGTGAGTGAACTGGGTGCTCATACGCTGATCACGGGTCGGGTCCTTGCAAGACTGTCGGCAGAAGATCTACCGTGGATATCTCCTGCGATTCCACACTCCGGACGTGGACATCCGTGCCACCAGCAGCGTTTAAAAGAGTACACAGTCTTCTCACCAATGGCACGGTTTTCGCTTAGACTATCACCCCAAAAAACACGACCATTAACCTTAATGGGTACTTACCCCGTGTTGCAGGCATGCTTTATGTATACACCTGTCTGCTGCTATATGTGTATGAGCCAGTAAATAGCCTTGTGCCCATAACTGCGGGGATTGTTTCTGTGAATGACAGCTAAGGTGTCTTTAGGCATGAAATTCTTCTTGAACACCGTAAAGCACAATGAGGCAATCGTGGTTGCGACTTGCAACGGATCGCATTTGAAACGGTCTATGTACATTCTTCTAAAGGCCTGGAAACATACTCTAAGCACGCGCACATCATTCACGCAATAACGCTCGCATTCATCAGCTATATTGTAAGGATTAGATTCATTAAAACTGTTGTAGTAGCGGTCAAAATCTTCATGTTCACCTGTACTCATACATTCATAGTTAAAGTAATGTTTGGGTGGAGGTAGTCCTACGTAATTTAAAGTTTCGCTAGTGAGGAATGTGTAAGGGAAATATCCTTTTGAAACTTCAGCGGCTACACCCATGACCTTGGGTAGCTTTGCTAATTTACAAGGTGTAATAATAAAGTGTCTTTAAACTGTACTTTACCTCTTAGTTGCATCTGTATAAGTTTGTTGCCTCTTTTCAAGGGATCACCTGTAAATATCTCAAATGACTCGTACCCGTTGTAGGCAAGAATATACAGTCATTTTTTTGAACTTGTCCGCTAACTTGACGTTATAGGACACAAAGAGTTTCACAGGACTGTCGTGTACAATCGTTTTAAAAATGTTTGTCCGTTTACCACATTTGTGACACTCATCATACTCGACCTCCATGCACTCATCACAGATAGTATGGCTTACAAGTAGATGGGGAATGACCTCTTTGGTTTCAGCGCTCGTATATGTTTCTATATCGTAGCATAGTTATACAAGGTCTATTTTTAGGCTTAGCGTCTTTCATATTGCATATATGCTTTACTCCAACCGCCTTATATTTCTCATGGCATGTAGAACAGTGAATTTTATCACATTTATGCTTGAAATTCCCCCAATTATCCATCATATAAAACATACCACATTCACAGATTCTTATTTTCCTGCACGTGCCAATTGACTTATGGAGCTCAAAACAGTTATTTTTGAAAAATGTGCGTCTGCATACATCACAGTCCCTCTTCTCAGCTTCAACCACACGGTTTTAACATTTGGAGCTTTTATACTGCGCACATACCATGTGGCAATCCTTACAATGTTTCACCATATCTTCCGCAAACTCGAGACATCTCTTACACAAATCATGATGCCGTCCATATTTTCGACTTTTATCATAACTCGCGTAAAGAGCCCTTATATTACGGATGGGGAGATACATTGTCCCTGACAGCCCTAAAATAAGTAGGGGTCTTGTCCGATCTCTCACATAGCTTTTAAAAACATACACAGTCCTACGACGTTTATCCATTCCAAATACAACTATCCGAACATTCATTTCCTGCTCTACCCTTCTCAGCAGCTCTTCAGGACCCATATTACACTCAAACTCAAGTTTACAGTCTACAGCTAGTTTACGGGCACGCTGCACAACCGTAGGCAACCAAATGTTTTTGACCCATGTATTTAGTACAGTGAACATACGAGCTAAGACTACTGCTATAAAGCCGCAACCACGATCGATGTTTATATGCCGTCTGTAAATAGCCTGAGAATTGAAGTTAAGAGTATAAGGTGTGGTACTATGACCCGCAACACGGAATGTACGATCAATATTTATCGTGAAGTTGTCCGTATTGAAGGCTATACTACTTTGAGAAGCCTGCATTATACGGTCCAAAATATATTCTATATCTACAGCTGCCAAGCGTCTGAATGATATTACTACCCAAAAATCATCTACATCCCCGTCATCTGATCCAAACCCGAAGGCCAGCCTTCGTCGCGGTTCTGAAGGGCAAACTCCACAATACGTTCAACTACACGCCGTAGTCCCTGTTCAACACCCACCATTGCTATACATGGATCTTGGATGAACCCTGACTATATACCGATTTCTAGTCAGGGCTGGGGTGGGGGTGGCGGTGCGCACCAACTCGAATGTTATATCATCCTTTACAGCACGAGAAGCTGCTGCTGCTGCTGTGGACGATGTACCCGGAATTGAGCAGGAATAAGGGGCTATATTTTTATTTAAGGAAGGTACTATTGTGGGGGTTGTGTCGTAGGACGTAGAGGGTTGGGGGCTCTATTACTGGTGGTCTAACAACAGGCGCAATCCTGGCAAGCTTTATACCTGACGTGGAGGGCTCTTCATCATGCCTCCGCTTTGAATTGTCGCGTGCTACAGGTATCGCTGGTGTGGGGTCGTTAGCGGGGTTGGAGTCTGTGACAACAACCACTGTACACTGTCGTCAGGGTCGTCTGTAATATCGATGATGGGGACATGATGCTGTACCTCATCGTCATTCACGGTTCTGTGGAAGAAAAGGGAAAACAAGACTGTAGAACATAAGGCTCACCATTTAAATTTTTATTATATTTTGTAAATGACCCACTTAGGAGTGTGACGTGTTAGAGATGGATTCTGTAGAAAAATTCAGGTTCACGAGCCCATCCACATGTATTATATCTGGCCCTACAGGATGTGGTAAACCGGTGTTTATGCTTAAAATCATTAAAGAAAAGAGAGAGATGTTCTCAAAACTTGTGCATAAAGTTATATGGTACTATTCGACCTATCAATCAGTGTTCAACGAGTACCAAGATGATAATTTGTTCCACAAAGGTGTATATGATGTTAAGTCGTTAAAGGGAAATGAGCATACAGTCATTGTAATTGACGATCTCATGATGGAGACGGATAAAACGTTTGCCGAGACATTTACGGTATTCTCCCATCATCTTAACATAAGCGTGTTCTTCATCAAACAGAATCTATTTTTCAAAAATAGATACATGCGCGATGTGTCGTTAAATACACAATATCTAGTCTTATTCGCGCAACGTAGAGATGTATCACAAATTGGGGTATTAGCCAATCAAATGTTCCCGAATCAGCGTAAGGAGTTTTTGGAAGTTTATAAAGAAGCTACAAGTCAGCGTTACGAATACTTGCTTTGTGACCTTCATCCGCGAAACACGTTTAGGGTGCTTCTAAGAATGAATATATTCCAAAACGAGCCTGAAACGATATATATTCCAGAATGACAAAGAGTCTAAAGAAATACCGTGAATTAATAAAAATCTATCATCGATTGCCCCGGGCAATGCAACAGATGTTTTCTAAAAATATCGACTCCGACTTTTTAAAATGCATCTGTGAAATCTGTCTTAACGTTATAAATTGCAATTTATCAATAAAACCAGGCTTAAAAGAATGGAAAGCGAATTGTTAACCCTATTAAACAGTGAAAAAACACCTGATGAGAAAAGAATCTTATACCAAGAAGCTCTGCAGAAATTTTTTCATGAGTACGAAAATTATAAGAATCCGACAGAGATCCCCGTGGTTATTAGGCACAGCACGGACAACGATGGGCATGGTGACATAGGACCTGTGTCCGACGATAGAACTGACCAACCAAAGAATAACGGGTCGGCCACACAGCATATCGAGCATGTATTAAAAAGCACCCTCCCACATACATTGAGGAATAAAGGTTTAAGTCTTCATAATCTATTGAATGAGGATCCCAACATACAGTGGACCGATACAGGTGAGATCATTGTGGAAGGAGAAAGTGGGATAGGCCCTCACCATCAGGATGGAAGCATATTAAAGCAAGACTACAACAAATAAATGTTCCCAAAACAATGGTAAGAAATCTGAACAGGTTAAAAGACTTAGAACACACATCGCATGTACCACAATTAAGAACGCCATCACTCCCAGCGGGTAGCAACTCTGAAGAGGAGAGAGAAGAGGCTAAACAACAGTCATCCCTACCCACGTGCCTCTAAAATACGCAAATGGCTAACATATTAAGAAGACGTTATTATGACATTTCTAGTCCAGCCTTACGGAGGCGTAGATAGACTGTACAGAAGTGCTTACAATGATGGAGTAGGGAAAAAAGATGTTGAGAGGTTTTTGCGGAAGCAGGACGCTTATACACTTCATAAGCTTGTGGGAAAAAAGTTTAAAACAGCCAAGACAACAGCGGCCTCGATTGATCTATTTGGTAAGCAGATTTAACAGCCATGCAAAGATATTCAGTGTATAACGATGGTTACCGCTACATCTTATTCATAAGAGATGTATTCTCTAGATATCTGTGGAAAATTCCTCTGGAAAATAAATCGCCTGAAACAGTTGCTAAAGCCACCAAAACGTTGATGTTGAAAGAAAACAGGGTTCCTAGCTACTTTTGTATGGATATGGGAAAGAACTTATAGGCCGAGCTTTTCAGAACATGTTGATAAAGCTTAATATCAGCTACTACACTACCAACTCTACACATAAGGCCTCTTTAGCTGAAAGAGTTCAACGTACCATAAAGGAACGCATGCACCGCGATTTTACACATAAAAAAACATAGAAGTTTATACACATTCTGGAATCATTGGCCTCATCCTACAACCGCTCACACCATCGCACGATTGGGACAACACCTAACGAGATTTTAGAAAGAGGTACGCGCCCAGAGTCTGATGTGAGAAGAGATGTTCGTAGAATACCGCCACACTCTGCACGTTTCAAAATCAATGATTATGTAAGGCTGTCGCGTTCGGGAAATAAATTCGCGAAGGGGTTTGAGCAAGGCTGGACACGTGAGACTTTTAAAGTTAGGACTATGAGACCTAAAGGCGAGATAATGTTGTATTACGTTGAAGATTTGAATGGGGAAGTCGCAGGAGGTTTTTACCGCGAGGAGTTGCAGAAAGTGACATTTAATTTAGGAAAAGAATGTGTTTAAAATTGAAAAAAATTTTAGGAAGCAAAGGTTCAGGAAAGAGAAAAATGTACCTGGTGAAATGGCTAGGGTACCCAGAAAGCTTCAACACGTATATAAAAGCTGATGCAATAATGAAGCTTAAATAGTATGCAACATGGCGCCTAACCATTTCTACGTTACACTACCGTCCTCCTCTCCCTGTCTGTACATCCTAACAACACCCTGGCCAACTTTGTAACAGAACTCCATGGTCCCATTGAATTGGATCGTGATTCGTTGAGGTGAGGATATGCGAAATTCATCTGGACACCCTCTTTTTAAATGCAAAAAAATTCACTTTTTTCTAAGTGAAGGTCAAAATATGAAAATAAAAACCCACTCTAATAGACAGAGTTTATTTCCACAACAGTTTCGATGCCCACTGGCATCCTCCTCGGGTGGATACAGAAAAATGAATGAACCAAAACAAGAGGGAAAAACAGTCCAGGGACCGACCGTTAAGAAATTCGCACCTAGGTTAGATCCCATTCTCCCGACACCGGAAGGGCATTTTCATTAAAGGGACCCGCTTATAAGTACATTCGCACAAATTTAAAACTATCTTCCTATTCTAAACATACAGATTATATCATATTTACATAATTATTACATTTATTATTAAATTTATTACATTTAATATTGCATTATTATTTATTACAGAAATTATAAATTTATTATTACATTGGTTATTACATTGTTGTTTATTATACAGAACTTATAAACCGAAAAACGAATGAAAAAGGCGAGAAGGAAACAATCCAGAGACCATTGAGAAATTCGCACCTAGGTTAGATACCGTTCTCGCGACACCGGAATGGCATTTTATTACAGGGTTCCGCTTATAAGTACATTCGCACAAATTAAAACTATCTTCTTCTATACATACAGATTCTAATATTTTGACATAATTACTGTATTTATTATTGCATTTACATTTTTTTTAACATTTATTATTATTACCTTTACCCTAATTATTAAATTTATAATATTACCTTTATTATTACATCTGTTGCATTTATATTTATTTCCACATTTATTACTTCCATTATTACATTTACTAAAAGCGAGTAAGGAAACAATCCAGAGACCTTTAAGAAATTCACAGTTAGGTTAGAACACGTTCCCCCGACTCCGTAAGGGATTTTTTTACCAAGAATCTCATTAAAGGGTCTAACTTATAAGTACCTTCGCACAAATTAAAATTATCTACTTTTTCTATACATACAGATTCTATTATTTTTCTTTTGACATAATTATTACATTTATAAAGTACCTTACTTGATTCCCAATCTATAGCATGATTATTTTGGCTGGCGTGATAAAAAATGGCATTATTAATATTACAACTTCTGAAGGCATATTTGTGTTCTTTAATACGGGTTTCAATATTTCTTCCAGTTTCTCCCACGTATACTAAATCATAACTTTTACAGGGAATGCTGTAGACACAGGCTTGTTCCTCTTTTGCAACATTATTCCTAATCAATTTACTTTTCACGGTAGACGAATATTTGAACGCCAAAGCAAACTTAAAATCTTTCTTCAACGGTTTTACTCTTTCTAAGCCAGCAATGTAAGGCAAACTCACATATTGTTTTTGGTTAACTGAAGGTTCCCGAGGGGCATAAAAAGATTTTCTGGCTTTAAAATACGCCTTTCTGATAAACCACTCAGGATATTTAGATCCTTAAAAATGTTCCAAATCTTTGAATTTTCCGGGTCCAGCAAATGTGGGCTACAAATCCTGAGTGCTCTTAGAAACATGGAAGAAATAATTGAGCTTTTAACCCCTTCATCATGATATGAAAAATAATGAATGTACGAATTACAATGAGTAGGTTTTCCTTCCCCTTCGGTGAAGAATTTTATTTGCAACGTTTTGGTATGGGAATGGGGTCCCCTTTATCCCCAATACTGAGTACATTATACATGGAATATTATGAGTCGGAACTGTTGCAAACAATATGTCCCAGGAATCTAATTTGGTTTCGTTATGTACAGTAGATGATATTTTCTCATTTTGGCCTGACCACTGGAACAACTTTGACACTTTCTTTCAGTCATTAAATAATCTTGTTCCCTCCATTAAATTTAAATATGAATGGGAGAACGAAAAACAATTACCTTTTCTAGATGTTTTGGTTATTAACGAAAGCGGAAAGCCCAATTTCACGGTCTATAGAAAACCTACTCATTGTAATTGGTACATTCATTATTTTTCATATCATGATGAAGGGGTTAAAAGCTCAATTATTTCTTCCATGTTTCTAAGAGCACTCAGGATTTGTAGCCCACATTTGCTGGACCCGGAAAATTCAAAGATTTGGAACATTTTTAAGGATTTAAAATATCCTGAGTGGTTTATCAGAAAGGCGTATTTTAAAGCCAGAAAATCTTTTTATGCCCCTCGGGAACCTTCAGTTAACCAAAAACAATATGTGAGTTTGCCTTACATTGCTGGCTTAGAAAGAGTAAAACCGTTGAAGAAAGATTTTAAGTTTGCTTTGGCGTTCAAATATTCGTCTACCGTGAAAAGTAAATTGATTAGGAATAATGTTGCAAAAGAGGAACAAGCCTGTGTCTACAGCATTCCCTGTAAAAGTTATGATTTAGTATACGTGGGAGAAACTGGAAGAAATATTGAAACCCGTATTAAAGACACAAATATGCCTTCAGAAGTTGTAATATTAATAATGCCATTTTTTATCACGCCAGCCAAAATAATCATGCTGTAGATTGGGAATCAAGTAAGGTACTTTATAAATGTAATAATTATGTCAAAAGAAAAATAATAGAATCTGTATGTATAGAAAAAGTAGATAATTTTAATTTGTGCGAAGGTACTTATAAGTTAGACCCTTTAATGAGATTCTTGGTAAAAAAATCCCTTACGGAGTCGGGGGAACGTGTTCTAACCTAACTGTGAATTTCTTAAAGGTCTCTGAATTGTTTCCTTACTCGCTTTTAGTAAATGTAATAATGGAAGTAATAAATGTGGAAATAAATATAAATGCAACAGATGTAATAATAAAGGTAATATTATAAATTTAATAATTAGGGTAAAGGTAATAATAATAAATGTTAAAAAAAAAAATGTAAATGCAATAATAAATGCAGTAATTATGTCAAAATATTTGAATCTGTATGTATAGAACAAGAAGATAGTTTTAATTTGTGCGAATGTACTTGGTTATTAACGAATTACAATGAGTAGGTTTTCCTTCCCCTTCGGTGAAGAATTTTATTTGCAACGTTTTGGTATGGGAATGGGGTCCCCTTTATCCCCAATACTGAGTACATTATACATGGAATATTATGAGTCGGAACTGTTGCAAACAATATGTCCCAGGAATCTAATTTGGTTTCGTTATGTACAGTAGATGATATTTTCTCATTTTGGCCTGACCACTGGAACAACTTTGACACTTTCTTTCAGTCATTAAATAATCTTGTTCCCTCCATTAAATTTAAATATGAATGGGAGAACGAAAAACAATTACCTTTTCTAGATGTTTTGGTTATTAACGAAAGCGGAAAGCCCAATTTCACGGAATTTCTTAAAGGTCTCTGAATTGTTTCCTTACTCGCTTTTAGTAAATGTAATAATGGAAGTAATAAATGTGGAAATAAATATAAATGCAACAGATGTAATAATAAAGGTAATATTATAAATTTAATAATTAGGGTAAAGGTAATAATAATAAATGTTAAAAAAAAAAATGTAAATGCAATAATAAATGCAGTAATTATGTCAAAATATTTGAATCTGTATGTATAGAACAAGAAGATAGTTTTAATTTGTGCGAATGTACTTATAAGCGGGACCCTGTAATAAAATGCCCTTCCGTTGTCGGGAGAACGGTATCTAACCTAGGTGCGAATTTCTCAATGGTCTCTGGATTGTTTCCTTCTCGCCTTTTTCATTCGTTTTTCGGTTTATAAGTTCTGTATAATAAACAACAATGTAATAACCAATGTAATAATAAATTTATAATTTCTGTAATAAATAATAATGCAATATTAAATGTAATAAATTTAATAATAAATGTAATAATTATGTAAAAATAATAGAATCTGTATGTTTAGAACAGGAAGATAGTTTTAAATTTGTGCGAATGTACTTATAAGCGGGTCCCTTTAATGAAAATGCCCTTCCGGTGTCGGGAGAATGGGATCTAACCTAGGTGCGAATTTCTTAACGGTCGGTCCCTGGACTGTTCTTCCCTCTTGTTTTGGTTCATTCGTTTTTCTGTATCCACCCGAGGAGGATGCCAGTGGGCATCGAAACTGTTGTGGAAATAAACTCTGTCTACTAGAGTGGGTTTTTATTTTCATACCCTCTTTTTAAATATTAATTTTAAAGAACCCTTTTTTACGACTCTAAGAGACTGTAATGAGTGTGAAAAAGCCGGGGTAACTCGGGATGAAACCATACGTATCGCCCGGATTGGGGATGCACGGTATTACAGTACTGTAGTAACACTAGGTCCGGGATGCTATGGTGCACATACTGTGACCCTAAAATCACAGGATGACAGAAATATTAGAAATATTAAAGACAAAGGACTATTCAGAATTATAACCTAGGGGCGATATCGATCAGCCTTCCAAAGAGATACCTTTCACGAGGCACAACATGATTTGTGCAGCGTAATGTATCAGATGAAATTGGAGAAATTGAGTGATGGATATACACCCCCACACATGTGCTATATTTACAGCAATATAGCGGAGCACCAGTTTGTTGGGGATATCCAGGCACGCCTGCTGCGAATTGCACACATCCCCAACCACAGAGGGATGAGCATGAGTATTACATATGACAAGCCTCATTATGTGAATGTCGCGACTAATCTAATAACCAACATCTCAATATATATAAGAACGATTGAGGGAAATAATTCCCATCCGGTGATGGGAACTTAACAGTGAAGCTGCACTTTCGACACACTGAGTTATAATGGACAGAAAACCTTTCACAGTCCATCGAGGTGTGAGGTACCAGCGTGGTAGTAGACTTGGATCCATTTTTTCTACCATACTACGTATGGTAGTACTGAAGAGGGGTGCCAGATACCTTGGGAGGAAAGCGCTACAATCAGGTCTTAACACGGCAGACATATTGGCTGGGGCTAAACCTAAAGAAGCTCTAAAAGAAACACTTAAAGCGTACACGGGACGAAATCATCAAAATGCAAAGAGAAATATGCGTGGTGGTGAGAAGAAGAAGAGGGCTGTCCGGAAGAAAGGATTACCAGCACGTGGCGTTAAACGTAAAAGGATATCGAAGAAGAAGTGTTCTAAGCGAATGAAACCTCTGGTTGACCATTTTTTGACTGATATAAGCTAAGGACATTGATCTCGTGAATCATAGACTGTTTACTACTTGTCGAGAGAGGTGGTACTATTTCTGACTTGTCATGGCACGCTTCATCCATCCATGTAGTTCACAATGTTGTAAATCGGAGCTGTCCCTCTTTGATATGCCTCCAACTCAAGTTTGCATTGAGCACAGTGACTTTATTACGATTAACCCGTTAAACACAATTAGTTCCCCGAGTGCTCCAATAGAATTCGTAATACCCAGCTCAGACCCTTACTTTTTTGACTCAAACTGTGTGCACATGTACGCTAAACTACGTATACCCCATGCAATGACAAATATGCTGTATACCCTGAAACAAACTTTCTGCACTCCATATTAAACCAGTGTGATATATATTTAAATCAGGTCAACATATCTGCAGGAACGGGGTACTATCACCTTCGAGCTTATCTGGAAAATGTGCTGAACTTTTCCAAAGAAGCAAAGGATACCTTTTTAAGTGACGAGGGCTATTATCAAGCTTAAGACGAAAGTAGTATAAAGGACAAATTTAAAAATTCTAAAAAGAAGGTACATAAATGTTTTGGACACGCATACAGACTTCACATTCAAGAAGTTGCTTGTGAATGGGGTGGATATGAAAATAAAGCTCACGCGCACGAATCCTGAGATCTGTTTAAATCTGGGAATTGATCAAGAAGAGGGAGCAAAACCCGTTGTAATTCACGTACGGCGAGTGAAATTAAGTTCGCCTAAACAAATAGAAATTGAGAAAAACTTACTACATGCCACAGTAAAATACCCAATTAACAGAGCACAGATCAAACTATACACGGTGCCAGCAGGGTTGGCCTCGAAACAGATAGAAAACATCGCCCTGGGAGATCTACCTAAAAGGATATTAATTGGAATGCAGGACCACACTTCAGTGAATGGAAAATATGAAAAGAGTGCCTTTAAATTCGAGAATTTCGGCCTTAAAAATATAACTCTATACGTCAATGGCGTTGCGTTGGGCGGCGCTATGGATATGGATTATTCATCAGACGCTGTGTTCCCGCTTTGCGCGAGAGCATATGGTAATCTGGCCCATATTCCAGGTGCTTGTGATGAGCTCGGGTTTGGGGTAACGCAGAAAGAATTCATTGATCAAGTTAACCTTTACCCGTTTGATATCACACCTGACTTATCTGCTAGTGTAAATACACACTTAAGCCCACAACAGAGTGGAAACATGTCAGTCAGATTGGGTTTCGCCAAGCCGATAGACGCGCCTATTAGTGTACTAGTATACCTCGAGTCACAAGCCCTAATAGAAATTGACAGATTTAGGAGCGTCGTCACTGACTTCTAAAATGGATGCGAATACACTTTAGAGAGTAATGAATAGTGAAAGAATCACACGGGCCAAATTTATCAGTGTGTTTGCGAAGAATGAAACATTGAAACTGCCAACTACGAGAGAATGCGGTAGTCTTATTTTGAACATAGATGTTATTGGTAGTGAAGGGATGCATTGGTTTGCAATCTATTTTAAAAATAGGGACCGCATGTACTGTTTTGATTCACTCGGGACTCAGCCCTAGAGTGACCCTGTTATTGTAAAATTTCTCGAGCAGTTGCATATCCCCAAAATTGTATGGAATCCCCTCTGGATGCAAGGATATTTTAGTAATACTTGCGGGATGTACTGTCTTTCATTTCTCATGCATATGTCACGTGGTAAGGAATTTATAAATTTAAAAAATTTATTCGACCCGTGTCACACTCAACGAAACGACGAAATGGTATGCAGAGAGATAAAAAGCCGTTTCCCGATTGTGCGCACTCGTTGTATAGTATGATGTTTTGTTCGTATATATATAATTGCATCCAATAATATTAGTTTGTGTATTCTGTAGCTTTTTAATGGAAACTAATGGGTTATTGTACGAAAAACATGATTTCTGTCATTTAATAAATTGATGAAAAAATATTGCGTCTTCTTCTTACCCGAAAAAAAGCTCGAAACATAAGAAAAAAATTTACATTATTTCGTTAATGATGTGGCATTCGCTGGGTTGACTGTGCGGTAAAACTTCTACTTCCGTATTCAGGTCCACGACATGCGTTTCTTAAAAACGAAAAGAATGTATAACACGTGTCAAATCCACATCGGACCTTTAAAGGAGAAAGAATAATTAATTAGTTCATACTTTTTTAATCTTTTTTATCTTTGTTTTAATAAAAACCCATTTGTTTAAAACATATGCAGAGTATACATATAGTAAGAGAATTACAATGTGAAGATAGCTTCGAACCGCTCAGAGAAGTTTGTAACCCTTTAAAAGAAAATGCCGAATAGCATTTCATTTAGTATGGAATTTATAAACTTATTTAAAACTTGCAAAGGAATGTTATAAGAAAAAATCAACGAAACAGAACAGGACTTTAGCATAATATTAAATGCAAACTAATCTATAATTGCGGATACCTACTATTTTAATGAAGCATTTTATATGTGATGAAATAAATTACTACAACCCCCATATATATATATATATATATATATATATATGAAATAATCCAGAACAGTGCTCTTCCTCCTAATGACAAGCACACTTAAAATAAATAATAAGTTTGCGAATAATTGGCTACAAAAATATAAAATTACTTACATTTCAACGACAGTCCTTTGCGAAGGATCGTAAGGAGCGTCATTGCAAATATCTTCAACTGTTTGCGTTGGAAATAATCCGTCCTGATCGGTTGCTTTAAAAAGACTAATTGTATTCACCGCTGCAGTCTTCATCTTGATATAAATCCAGTAAACTGTAAAGTTGTCGATTCATGACGGAAGGAAGGTTTATTCACTGGTGAAAATGACTGTCGTAAGTTCCAGCTGAAAATATTTTCTTTTATATGCATGACTCCCAAGCACCGCCCCCAAAAGACTAACAGGCGGTTCGTAAGTTTGCTGATTGGTTGTCCATGTAACTGGGTGGAGCTATGTTAAATTTTTGTATCACTCGTAAGATTGATATAACGGACCCACGCTTTGAAAGTCCTGATTGTCTGAATAATGGTGTCTTTATCTTCTCTCCGTAGATTTAATGATCACATCTCAAGGTGAATTGCCACTTGCACTTTCTGTCACGACAATACTTTGCATTAATATTTGCAAACATACTATTCTCAGCTTTCCCATTTTGGATACAGCTATATCGGTTCATTCTCTCCGTAGATTTATTTTCACATTTCAAGGTGAATTGTTACTTGCATTCTCTATCATGACAATATTTTGCATTATTATTTGCGGTCATACTATTCTCAGCTTGATCCTCATCTTTCCACATTTTGGATAGGGAAATGGCCTGGCCGTATAATTTGAACGACGGCAAGTCGTTACAGTACAAGGAGAATCTATTGTCTGAACTACAGGTCAGGTTAGGTTCAGGAGTCAGCATGCTGGAACGAACCAGAGCCTCACAGCCAAAGTCTGCACAAGGAATCATTTATGTTTTTCAATTTAATAAAATGAATTGTTGAGTCTCTTTTTTCAAATTTTCCCTTTACGATCTTATCGAAAGAAATTTAAATACAAAAGGAATTTATATTAATGAAATAATAATAATAATAATAATAATAATAATAATAATAATAATAATAAACCTTTTCATTTTTTCATTTTCATTCATTTCATTTCAATAAGAGAAACAATGTAAAGGTTTAACATACTGTAACTATGAAGAAGATATCACGCAAAGAAAAATAAAATATAAAATAGATTTAATACACTGTAGTAGCAGGGAAACAAAATTGAAAAAGCGAGAGGAGGTTCATCGTAGGTGGTCTATCACTAATGTAGGTCAAGCGGTCCATTCTGGCCGATTGCTTTTTTCTTGTGGCCTCGGGGCAACAGGTGTTTCTTGTGTATGGTCGAGTTACGCGCTTCTCCAAGCGAAGTCGTTTTAACGTAAATGTATTTTTCTGTTTTTTATAATATTTATTAGTTATTTAACTTTGATTTCGTGGAATTTTCTTTATAAAAAATATAGAATGATGATATAAAAGATTTAAGAATATATATATATATATATATATATATATAAAATTGAGGGGTCGCGCGTCTTAAGGTACCTAAGCGCCACAACAGGCGAAAACGTGTTTTTGATGGATATCACTATTTTCACCCTTCCTCTATCTCGTGGTTTGGGTTATAATGACCTTACGACACTAGAAGTATAGTTGAAAACCTTATAAAGCGAACTACTTTTTTTACCTCTATCGCCAGCTGGGCTCTGCTACTACTACTGAGATCACTACTCCGGTGGTTGGTGAGTATTCTGAGTCTGTGTTCTATCATTCTTTTCTCTTTTTTCCCTTTTTCTCTTTTGAGAGACACAGACAGACATAGGGAGAGAGACAAACAGACAATACGGTGACAGACAATAATAAGAGAAGGTATGGAATGACAGAGTAGTGAGTAGTGCTATTTCTTCTTTTTTTATTAATTTCTTTCATTTTTGTACTAATAATAGGCAATAAGGCATTGACGTTTTACTTAATAATGTTTATTTACCTGCCATATGTGATTTACATTAATATGGAATCATTGTGTGCCAGAAATCGCACTCAAACTTCGGCATAATAAGAAAATAAAAAATTTAAAAAATATATATAAAATATAAAATATGAAAATCTAAAACTCATCAACATCTTCATTAGCATACTTAGAACTCTAATTTAGCCAAAAATGAATGTTCTAGCTCAATTAATAACGGAGGTACTATTGCCAGAATATTGCTGAACTTTGGAGGCGATTTCTGGCGAATTTTAATTTTGGCGCTTAGGTACCTTAAGACGCGGGACCCTTCATACATATATATATATATATATATATTACCTTTGTTACTTTTGTTGAGTTTGAACGACGGTTGAGGATCGACCTGCGGTCAACCCCTCTGCAGTATCCCGCCTCATTTGCGGGACTTGGTGAAGGAGGGGATTGCTCTCTGATCTCCTCCTGCCCTCGTAGCCAGCCACGCATGGCTGGTCAGGGACTTTGCACAAGAATCTGTCCAGCTGGTTCTTGAAGTTATTTAGGTCGGTGTGCTGGAGATTCCTCACTTCTTTTGGAAGGACATTAAAAAGCTTTGGGTCCCGCATTCTGAGGGTATTTTCCATCCTCTTTTTCATGGCTCCTTGTCCCACCGCAGCTGGGACCGTACAAAATATGCCTCTTCTCTCATTCCAGTTTGTTTCTATTTCATTTCTGAGGTTAGGGACAGAGCCCTCAAGTATTTTCCATATGTATATTATTGTGTACCGCTCGCGCCTTCTTTCAAGAGAGTAGAGTTCCAGGGATTGTAGTCGAGACCAGTAGTCTTCACCTTCCGTTTCCTCTATCTTAGACGTAAACGTCCTTTGTATAGCTTCAATGCTCGCACTGTCTCTTTTTCTGTGTGGGCTTGTGAGTACTGAGCAATACTTACTTATTGGTAGGACTAGACTCTTCCATAATTTGAGCATGATGTTTGCTTTTCTGCTGCGGAAGCTCCTCCAGATGATTCCCATTATTTTTCTAGCCGTTGTAATTTTGATTTTATAGTGCTCTCTGAATTCTGCATCCGACGACATTATTACTCCAAGATCCCTGACTTGTGGTTTTGGTGTTATCTGTTTGGCTTGCGGAGTTTTGCACCCTTTTTTCTGTAGCTCTTTGTTATTACCATATCTTAGAAGTTGGAATTTTCCTTCGTTGAACTTCATATTGTTGTCTTCTGCCCACTGGAATAATGTTTCAATGTCGTTTTGTAGTTTTCTTATGTCATCTTCGTTCAATATTTCCTTACATATCTTTGTGTCATCTGCGAAGCATGATACAATACTGTCCTTAATATCTGCATCAATATCTGCAATCATTATTATGAACAGCAAGGGAGCTAATACTGTCCCTTGTGGGACAGAGCTAACGACTTCCGAGACTTCCGATTTAACTCCGTTTACCACCACTCTTTGCGTTCTTTGCGTCAAGAAATTAAATATCCACCTTCCTAGTTTTCCAATAATTCCTGTATCCTTAAGTTTGTGTGCTATGATTCCATGGTCACATTTATCGAAGGCTTTAGCGAGGTCAGTATATATTACATCAATGTTTTGTCCTCGACACAGTGTTCCTAATATTTTCTCCTGGTGGTCTAGTAGCTGTGACAGGCATGATCTACCCGCCCTGAAGCCATGTTGATTTGGGTTGTATAAGTCTTTTTCTTGTAGGTAGTAGGTAGTTTTGCCTCTAATTATGCGTTCAAAACACTTTATAAGGTGTGAGGTGAGAGCCATTGGCCGATAATTTTTGGGCATTGTTCTGTTACCACCTTTAAATAGGGGGCATATACATATATATATATATATATATATATATATATAAAGTGTGTATTGATATTTTCTGCTTTATTTTCTGTCATTTGTTTTTTTCATTCATTTCCAATTAATTGTATTTCTTTTATTGGTAATATTGGTAATCGTTTAAATGTGTTTTAATTAGCTCGAGCAAATTTAAGGAGAATTAACTTTGATTTCGCGAAATTTTCTTTATAAAAAATAATATAATTAATTTGGGGTTAAAATAAAAATCAATAATCTGTTTTTCACTCCACCTTAGACCTACTGTACAGTATAACATAAAATCAGAAACATGGTACGGAATCCACCACAGTTGGTAATTTAATATATACATACACACACACAGCTTGAGGGTAACCCATCCCCCTTATTGCATAACCCCTTCCCCCTTTTCAACATCCCTTCCCTCCTTTTCAAGAACCCCCTCCCCATTTTCTGCATAACCCCTTGCAACACCCCCCCCTCCTTTGCAACATTTGCAATATTGCAATTGTAATTGTACTCTCCCATTTTTCGCCCATACTACTGACGCTTCATAAAGTCTTCGATCGTGAGTGCGGATTTAATTCTAAAATCTAAGTGATTATTTTAAGTACATATAAGTAAATATAGTTCAAATATAGTTTTTATCCTGTTTTATATAAAAATAAAAAATTATTCACTTTAGTGGTTCCAGGTTCCAGAAATTGCTCACTTGATCCTGCGGATCAGCACAAGTTTCCAGTTTGAACCTCCTCTCCTCGTATAAAATCGCTTTTAAACGTCCTTGTATGAAACGGATGGTTAACGCAGTTTCGAAAATGGCGTCTGACAGTGATGTGCGTCGTAAACAGAGAGCTGTTATAGAGTTCTTAACCGCAGAGAAGGAAACAGTTGGAAATATTCACAAACGTCTGCAAAACGTTTACGGAGATGCTGTTGTTGATCGAAGGCTCGAAGCACAGTCGGACGCTGGTCTAAACGTGTGAAATCATTGGAGAGAGGGAGAGCCAGCCTCGATGATGAGCCACGCAGCGTCGCTCGGCATCGGCTGTGACAGCTCACACTGTGCAACGTGCTAACAGCATCATTCGATCAAATCGGCGCGTCACATACAAGGAGCTATCACTGGAGCTAGGAATTAGTGAAGGAAGTGTGAATACAATATTTCAGCAACTGGGATACTCAAAAGTGTGTTCACAGTTTGTTCCTCGCGAACTGACTGAAGATCGTAAAGCCCAAAGAAAAGAAATTGCTTCTGAGTCGTTGGTTCGATACAAGACAGAAGGGGATGACTTCCTTTCACGAATTGTGACTGGGGATGAAACTTTGGTACACCACTTTGAACCTGAAACAGAACGCCAATCCATGGAGTGGCATCACGCAGACTCCCCACGTAAGAAAAAGTTCAAAATGGCTCCCTTTGCAGGAAAGGTTATGGCCACCACCTTCTGGGACATGAAAGGGGTGATTCTGGTGGACATTATGAAGAAAGGACAAACAATCAACTCGGAGGCATATATTGCTACCTACAGAGACTCCAAAGACATATACAGCGAGTTGAACCGGAGAGAAAACTGGAAGACGTCCTTCTTTTGCACGATAATGCAAGACCACACAACAGTTTGCAAACAAGAGAGGCCATCACAAAAATGCGTTTGACTGTGTTACCCCACCCTCCATACAGCCCGGATCTGGCACCTTCAGACTTCCATTTGTTTGGGCCAATGAAGGATGCTATTCGCGGAAGAAAGTTTCAGAGTGACGATGAGGTTGTTGAGGAGGTTAAGAGGGGGCTCCAGCGGAACCCTGCGGACTTTTACCAGCAAGGAATAAAGATTCTTATTTCGAGGTGGAGGAAAGCCGTAGAAAAGGATGGAGACTATGTGGAAAAATAAAAATGTGTAAAAAAGGTATGTAACTACTTGTGTACAAAATTTCTGGAACTTACAACGAAACTTAGAAAAAAAAAAAAAGTCGGGCAAAATATACTGAGTGGCTCTCGTCTACCATATTTAATCGGATTTCCATTATAATCTTCGTATCCTTTTCTTTCATATTTTCAATATATGATTTTCTTTTAAATTCATCTTAGTTTTTTCATTTTAGTTTTCCTCTTTATTAGTTCTTCCTGTAAATATTCATTAATTTTTTGTCGTACACTTTTCTTTAATTCACTTTTTTCATCATTTTCAAGTCCTCTAATGTTACTTTATATAATTTACACATTTCTGCCACTTTCTCTGCCCAACATCTTGGGTATGGATTTTTCAAGTGATCTTCGGATATCATTTTAATTAATCTATCCTCATTTGAGTTTAGTGTATTGTTCATTTGCATTGTCTTCTTGTATCCAATTTTTTTCTTTCACTGGCCACACTCCTAATTCAGCTAATAATCCCCAATATGGGGTACTACATTTCAGTCCTGTTATTTCCCTTAGAATTCTTCCCTGCATTTGTTCCGCTTCTTCAATATCCTTTGTCCTTGTTCTCGTCCATGTTTTCATTTCATAAAATATTGTAGGTACTATTATGGTTTCATACAATTTTATTTTCACCTTTATTGACCAATGGCCCACTGTAGCTGGATCTCCATATCTCTTTAGATCTGCTATCATGAAATTTATCTTACTTTTCTTCTTTTCTATATGTGTTTGGTGATCACTTCTGCTATTGAACCATTGTCCCAAATACTTGTATTCTTGCACTTGTTCTATACTTCCCATTTTCACTTTGTTAATTGTTCTCATTTCAGGTACTTTTCTTCTCATCACATTTATTGTCATTACTGCTGATTTCTCTTTTATTATTAAATGTAATTTTTTTTAGTATTTCCATTGATCTACAATTACGAATTGCTTTTTCTATTACTCCTAAGTTACTTGATGCCTGCATTATATCATCCATAAATATACCTTTCTATTTCCCTTGTTACTCTATCTCTGTCCACTGAGCAAAGTCTGGGTCCCAGAGACGTGCCTTGTTTGACCACCTCTTCTATATTTCTTGGTTTTGTGTCACCTAAATGTATTTTTATGTGTATTGTGCCATTTTTGTTTAAGTTGTATATTAGTAGTGCTTCTTCTGGGCCTACTACTTTTGATGCTTCTTTGATACAGTCCTTTATGTCCATTATATGAACAAGAGTGATAGCGAAAAGGACATAGGAGTGATCATAGACAGTAATTTGAGTTTTGAAAAACACATGGCGGAAAAGATCAACAAAGCAAACGGGATAGTTGGACTCATAATTTGTTTCACTGGTTAGACCCCACTTGGAATACGCGAATCAGGTTTGGTGTCCATATATCAAGAAACATATAGAGTCTATTGAAAATGTGCAACGGAGAGCCTCTAAGTTGGTTCCGGTGTTGAGTCACCTGTCATATGGGGAGAGATTACGGGAGCTGGAAATATCAGCACTAGCATACAGACGTGTACTGGGAGACATGATCGAATGCTACAAGATATTAACTGATAAATATGATGAGGAGGTGACAAATGACCTGTTCCAGATGAGAGACTACTTGAGAACTCGAGGACATCAGTTTAAGATATATAAAGAAAGAACCTCACTAAATATCAGAAAAAATTTGTTCACGCAAAGAGTTGTTGACATTTGGAACAGTATACCAGAGCAGCGCCGGGCTTAGGATATTTCGGGCCCTGTGCAGAGTATACTGTACGGGCCCCCCATGACACAAGTCAAATTGTTTTTCATTGCTAATCATTTTATTTTAGTAGATTGTTAACAAGTACAACAAGTAAAATTTAACTATACAAGTGCACCTGTAACAGAATACCAACAGACCAACAGCCTTTACTATTATTACTACTTATTACTTTATTATTATCAAATATTTAAACTATCATAAGAGGTTTCAACCAGCGCCGGCCTTAGGATATTTAATTAGGAATAGGATAATTTAATTTAATTAGGATATTCAACAAAAGTAAATACACAAAATAAAGTTTGTAAATATACAAAAAAGAAAATAACTTAATCAACTACAAATGAATATTTGGCAATTGTAATGTAAGAATACTAAAACATAAAAGAATTAACTAGATTTAATAAAAATAAACATAAACCAATTGCAGGTGTATATATAAGTAACAAAAATATTTTCATTAAAATCTATCTACTGTTTTAAATGACTGAGAAGAAAAGAAAAATCAAGCTAATACACAAATATATATTACACAATATTACACAAATAAATTACATTAATTTACACCAATTTTGGCACTCTGACGTCGATGGTAAATTTCTCTGAAATTTTCGGGCCCCCCTAAGTTGCGGGCCCTGTGCGACCGCACGGTTCGCACACCCCTAAGGCCGGCACTGACCAGAGCATATCGTCAATGCACCAGAGATAATAGCGTTCGAGAAACTTCTGGATACACACTGGAGTGCATAGGACCTATTATACGACCACACGACAAAAATCCAGAGCTAGATCTACAGGCTGAGAAGCCTCTTCTAGAATCATTTCTACGATATTCTACGATATTCAACTTTAGCTTGTCAAAACATTTTACAGCATCCCCAAACCAAACATATGTATTGTTACCTAGATATTTATTATAGTCAATTATTGCATTCGACATTAATATGTGGTCTATTGTTGATTTCCCTTCTATTCCTCCACATTGGTACATACTTAATCTCCGATTCCAGTCACTTCTCTTCTTATTTAGTCTAATTTTCTCAAAAATTTTACCAACTATACTTGTTATGAATATCTCCCTCCTATTGCCTATGTCCATTCTATCACCACTTTTGTAAATTGATATTATTTTCATATTGTTCCACTGTTCTGGGATATTGTAAGTCTTGAGAATTACAATGAACAGTTTTGTCAGACTTCTTATTATATCCCATCCAGCATTCTTCATTATACTATTGCTCCATCCTTGTTGGTCTGTTGACTTCTTATATTTTAACTTTCTAATAACATTTTCAACATCCTCATTTGTAATGCTATTTATGGTATGTCTATCCTCTATTACAGCTTCAATAGTTTCCAGGTGTAGTTTATTAATCTCTTCAGCTTTTTTATATTCCTTATTTTCTGCCTTATTTGTAATAAGTAGATCATGGTAAAAATCTTCATATACTTTCAATACTTCACTAGTTTCTTCTACAATTTTTCCTTCTCTATTTTTTATAGCTCCTCGTTCCACCTTTGTATTTCTGTCTATATCCTTTTTAAATTTCCAAAATGCTCCAATTTAGGGCATATCATACTTTTCCGAGTCCGAATTTCACTCTGGCTAATATGTATTTGTCTGTAAAATTTAATTCTAAGAGGGGTTTCTTTTCTGCAACTTTTCCCAAAAATCGCGTTATCATGTTCAAAATTGCGGTTTTCTGTTCTATATTGAAATACCGAATATTCAGTTGAACACAACCTCATATTTTTAACCCTTTGTCGTAATTTGTTGCCATTTAGACATATTAACTTTGCTTAATTCTTACACAGGTTTAATACATACAGGTTTAATACAGCTTCTGCTGTGGAGAGGAAGAAGAAAGAGGAGGCTACTAATGAGGAGCTTCTCATGAAAGACTTTGAGGAGGACGAAGAGCCAAACTTGGAAGAAGCTGCAAAAGAAGTCTCTGGCAATGCTGAGGCTACTGAAGCTCCTATGGACGTTCCCGCTGAAGTACCTGCCGAAACTCAAACTTCTGCTCCACGAAACTACATGAAGATCCAAGGGACAGCTTCAGCAGCTTTGAGGTACAGGGTGGCAAATGTTCCGGCAGCTGCAGTTGCCACTGGCTTCCTGAACGACCGCATCAAGGCCGGTCATCTTTCCAAAGACAAGGCTTACTTGGCCATAGATGGCATGAAAGTCTGGAGGGCCAAGGAAGAAGTAATGGCCTCATCAGTTGAAGCTCTCACACAGAGGTCAGAGGAAAAGATCTCTGGGATATTCTTTGATGGCAAGCAGGATAGGAACACAAAGGTGTTGAAATATGACGAAGTGACAGGGAGATTTCATCCTGGCAAAGTGATCGAGGAGCATTACACTATCACGTGGGAGCCTCAAGGAAAGTACCTCTTCCATTTCACTCCCGAGGAACCTGAGGAAGGAGAAAAGCCTGCTCATAAGATCGCTCAGGGCTTGCATGAGTGGCTTCTGGATCACGGAGCTGACGAGAGCCTTGTAATGATTGGAGGAGACTCTACCAACACCAACACGGGGTGGTCTGGAGACGCCATAGCCCTATTGGAGAAGATGCTGGGTCGCAAGTGCCACTGGTTGATCTGTCAGCTCCATGTGAACGAGCTCCCCCTGAGGCACTTAATCATCAAGCTGGACCGCCCTGTAACTCCCCGGTCAGGCTTCAGTCGGCCTATTGGAAAACTTCTTGAGAAAGTAAATGAACTTGAGGTCAACTTCAACTTCAAACCAGTAGAAGGAACCGAAGATATCATAGAGCTGCCAGTAGAGATAGTCAAATCTTTCTCCACAGACCAGCACAACTGCTATCTTCTGATCAAAGCCATCAAGTCTGGAAGTCTTAGTCCACAGTTGGCTGGTCTCAAGTGCGGACCTCTGAACCAATCCAGGTGGCTCACTACTGCACAGGCCATCTTGCTGTTGTGGATGAGGGGGCATGGACTGAAGGGGGAGGTGTTGAGGAGGCTCGAGGTCCTTGTAAAGTTCTGCCTTAACTTCTACTTCAAAATGTATTACGACATCAAAGTGAAGCACCACCTCAAATTTGGTCCTGCACACGTTTTTTCAAGCCTGAGGCTGCTGAGGAACCAGACTACCGAGGTCAGGAACATCATCTCTGCTGCAGTGATAAGAGGAGCTTACCACGCACATCCTGAGAACATCCTGGCTTCATTCCTGTGCAGTGAGGATGAGCATTAGGGCGGATCGAAAATGAGGTTTTTAAACCTTTTTTCGAAATTCAAATATGGCTAGTGCGGACAATATGTGGGTGCTATAGATAATGACTGTGCATAAATATTAGTCCTGCGAAATTATATCTTCAGGTGCCACAAAGCCGTCGAAAAAAGTGAAATATAATGATTTTCTTATATTCTGCATTAGTACAATAACTGAAACTTACTTGTTATTATTATATATTAAGTGTTCCAATTACCAAAATAGTTACTGAATTACGCAGCTCTTAGTTTATTTAGATCAATGTTCTTTTGATTAATGATCTAAATAATCCAGAACTCACCACGAGGAGGTGGCTGGGTGTCGAGCTCCACCCATGCCCTCCCAACCACCCATCCTTGCGCATGTTTTTTTCTCTTAACGTTTTATTTAAACTTTATATTCAGCTTTACTTTCGAATGATGGCATTTTTTTACGTGACTGAAGTGTTGATCTTATGAAGCCATCTCGCGCGTTCAATCCAAATACTTTTGATGATGCTTCAGTCACTAATTTTACCATTCTTTCTACTACTTGTGTATGAGAAGGGAATTTCTCGAATGGAGGGGTACTCTTGTTTTCTATGAATTCTTCAATCTCATTTTCTGTCAGGTGTCTTGTCACAGGTGGTTCAGTGACAATGCATTTTTGCCAATTAATTAAATCAGTATAATCAGTAGCTTCAAATTGAATAACAGGTACTGTGAAACGCCTCACAACTTTTTCCTTGTTTGTTTGCCTTGCTTTCTTTATTCGCCTCCACGCTAATTCTCTTATGGCGCTGCGGTCATCATGAATCATTGATGCTAGAATATTTTCTGGATTTGCAAAAAATGCATTTCTTTGTATGACAGGGTTTACAATATCCTTTACTTCGTCATTCAGTGTTCTTGTTAGTTCAATAGTTTTGAAAA
Source organism: Bathynomus jamesi (assembly GCA_023014485.1). Taxonomy (NCBI): domain Eukaryota; kingdom Metazoa; phylum Arthropoda; class Malacostraca; order Isopoda; family Cirolanidae; genus Bathynomus; species Bathynomus jamesi. The sequence goes on along the minus strand of JAJOZX010003571.1, from coordinate 279,599 downwards.
CATGTTTTGAGCCATTGACAAAAGACGTACTTTGCTTAATAGAAAACCACATTGGGATGTAGACCTTCATTATAAAAGAAGCAATGTTCATGAGGTTCTCAGATGGACTTACAGTTGAAACGTATAGACGAAGCAAACGATTTGCTGTAGTCAGCCATCGTGAATGTGCCATTTTGCCTGGACTACGATGAGCAAGATCTGGAGAGCAATATCCCTTTGTTATGGCCTAATGAATATCAATTAGATATTTTTGGTCGGTGCTAAGATCTTCACAGTCTACAGTTGGTTCCTCAGCATCAATCCTTTCAAACTCGACAATAGGAAGACTCTCACAGTTCTCTAATTCCCTGCCAATAGGACCGGTGAATCCGCGGGGGCCAGATGTTTTTCCATCCAGCTTTGCAACTAAATGGCGTAATGGCAATTCATTGGCATGGAGCTGGCACGCTAAATGTTGAACTGGCTTTTTCAGCTTCAATTCTATAAGCCTTATAACGCCTCCCTTTTCTCCAGTGTTGACTGCTGCACCATCGCATCCAATGGCAACAAGGTTTTCCAGGTTCATGTCATTATTTCCAATATACTCAAACATTCCTTTACATATTTCTTCAGCTGATCCAGAATTCACAGAATAATGGCCCAAATAATCTGAACCAGGTTCTCTCACTAAAGTGATATGTTCTTCTGTTACCTTCTTCTGATATACTTTGGACTCTTTTTTTTCTTGGAAGAGTGTAGAATCTTTTCGACCATCAAAATAGATTCCTCTGATTGGGACCTGATTTTGATCTTTCATAATTTCTGATCTCTTCTTTTGTCTTTCTCTTCTGATTTTACTCCTATCCACTACTTCAGATGTATTGTCAATAGAAACTTCTCCAATATCTTGCAATACTGCACTAACAATGAATGCTGCAGCTCGATCTGAAACTGCAGTCCTGTCACAAGCAGTAGCCACTGAAGGTAGATTTGTAGTTTTCCTTTTCTTGAATAATTGTTCTTCAGGTTGTTCGAGCTTTCTCTTCGAGCTAACTGGCTCTGGAAATGTATCGTCTGATATTTCGCCAGATTCACTTTCACTATTTGATGTCGATGATGATAATTCAACATTTGTATCCTGCAATTTCTCCTGTGAAGATTCTTTGGTGAGCCTCACAGCTTCTTTTTGCTTTCTTAGCAACGTAGATGCTTTTTTCTTTGAGAGTGTAATATCTACTTTATCAAAAACAGTTTTCTTTCACTCCTTTGATCTAAGAGGAACGTCACTTCTTCCTTTGGAACCGTTTTTTCTTTGGGACAAGAACATTGTGTTAGTACTTTGCACTTGCACGCTGCAATGTCAAAAAGTTTCGTGTGTGCTTCTTTTTTGAACATATCAATCTTTGCTTTGTAAGCTTCAGAATTTTTTCTGCTTTGGTATGGCTTCATAATGACACGATACTTTTCGTGGTAGCTTCTGAACATTGTTTCAATTCGCCTGTCTGACAGAATTGGGACGGAAGCACTTTCCCAAATTGTTTTCAATTTATCAACAACTTGTTCTAATATTTGAGATATTGAAGGATCTTTATTAGTATTCTGTTTCAAATCGTTTCTTACAAACAAGTAATATTTAAAAACTCCTTCGTATGTAGGAAGATTCCTGTGCCACAAATCTTCCCCCATACCAAACATGGGGCACTCAGTTGAGGCCCTGGTTGATTTTGCACAAACTCGAGACATTTTGAAAGTATACAAATCTGAAAAAGAAAGAGCTAATATCAATTATACGTTAATTTCAGTTAATAGTACATGGCAAACTTAGGGCAACACAATACAGAAATGCAAAATATATAAGAAATATAGTTTAGACTATCTGAGTAACGCCAACAACAGAACACCCACCTGCTACGAGAGCGACAGCTACACTGAACCGAGGTACTCACGTGACAGCTGAGTGAGCTGACTATAGAAAACTGTTTTTAGAGAATAGAAACTTTTTTTAAAGGTTGACTGAGCTATTTTTATACAAGTGTGAATAAATTCTTGTCTATTGTGCATCGTGGACTCTTCTGTAATTATTGGTTAAAATCTGCTTTTTTCAATTTTTTCAATATTGAAGGTCATTGTGGCACCTGAAGATATTAATGTTATGATTTTAAATTTATACCAGCTTATTTCCTCACTACTCCACACATTTTCCACACTAGCCAATTTGAAAATTCGAAAAATGAGTTTTTCACTCCGCCCTAATGAGCATCAGAGAGCTTTTCTTGTGATCCAGATAGAGAAGATCAGAGAAGGAAGAGACTTTGGTGATACGACAGTGAGGCCACATAAAAATCCCAAAGTCAATCTGCAAGCCACTTCACCTGAGGATCTCATCAGCTGGGAATCATAGAATATTTACGAGCCTATTTTCACCAGCAAGATGACCTTGACTGAGCTCGAGGATCTCAGGAAAACTCCACTCAAAGTGGACGCTTTCTCTGTTCATACTCAGTCCTGCGAGAGAGCTGTACAGGAAGTCTCAACTGCTTCCCAAGCTGTGTACGGTCACGAGAGGAGAGATGGGTGGGTGAGAGCCAGGATAGACCATCGAGAAATGCTCCCAGTGTTCAGATCGAAGCAGGACATACTTAAGAGCTTTTCGGGTTCGAGTGGCTGATGAAGAGGCTGAAGCCTTCGTTAATGCTCGTAAGAGCTGAAAGTCCTCATAAGATCATAATATAAGATCTTATGAGGCCACGTTTTTCAGGGATCCAGGAAGAACAGGCGTGTAAACCTACACGTGGAGGTAGCAAGTCTCCCGCTACTCGATCAGAGTAGAGCTGGTGAGCCGCGCCTATTCTTTGAAGAAAAACTTAAAATTCTTAAGTTTTGTGTGAAATCTAAACATTTTTTCAGCACCCAGAGGTGTTGAAACACGCAAGAAAGCAAGGATGAAGTCAGAAAAGCAGCTTTTAGACTAAATCATATACAGAACAGCTGCGCGCTTTGGTTTGGGTGCCCTGAGGCTGCGTTAGGCAGCCTTCAAATCAGAAAATCGCGATTTTGACCTTGAAAATGAGATATTTTGGAAAAGTTGTAAATGATAAACCCATCTTAGAATTAATTTTTACATAGGAATACATTTGGGCCACTTTGTTTTTCCAAAATTTCAACCCTGAACCCAGAGTATGATATGCCCTAATGCTCCATTATCCAGTCCTCCTCTTCCTTTTAACCGTTCCATTGTCTCAATTATTTTTTTATTTTTTTATTTTTTCCTCCTCTATCATCCATTCCTCTATTAAACTCACTTGCGTTCTTGCTTTCTTCTTTTCTTCTTTACTATTATTCCAGTCATAACTTCTTTTCTTATAAATTCTTTTTATCTTTTTTAATTTCTTTACAATTATATTTTATGGTACTCTCTTCCACTTAATAACTGTCTTACATGCTTCCATTATTTCTTGAATTCTGTTTTCCCATATATTATACATTTCTTGTAGATTTTTGTTAAATGATACAATTTTTATAAGGCCCGCCCCCTGAGTTAATCTATTAAATTTCTTTAGTCCTTTTCCTATTATCATTTTTCCCTTTTGTTGATTTACTTTAATGCTGCCTCATATCAGTTGATAGTACACATCATTGCACAGTGGTCACTGTAAGTAATTTTATCAGTTACTCTATAAGGGGTCCAGATTTTCTTTTCATCTATATACACTTCCTTTACATGTGAATCATCTTCCTGCTTAAATATTAAATAGTCCAATACAGATTTGGAATCTCCTTCCCTTCTTGTCCAAAGTCCTTTACATAAATTGTTAGAGTTAAGAAGTGTTAGACCTTTTGACTCTATTAAATTGATGAAGAGTTTACCTGATTTTATAACTTCATCTTTATTATTTACGATTATCTTTCCTGTTTTGCAGTTAAAGTCCCCACATATGAGTATTTTTTCCTCTCTTGACTCTGCTTTTCTTATTTGTTTTTTAATAGTGTTATACATGTTTTTGAATATTTCAATACTGTTTCTCGATTCTTGTGGTGCACATATGACTCCAAGTCTGATTTTGTTTCTTCCATTGCTAATTAATATTCACATTTGTTCACTTGAGTCATGAATTCTTTCTACTTCACAACAGAAGTTTAATATGTCGTCTTTTACAAATACTACAATTCCTTCTTTACCTTCCTCACTTTCTAGTATAAAATATTTATATCCTTTCAATTGTACTTTTTCATTTTCTTTTACATATGATTCTGTTATACATACTACGTTTGGTTTTTTTCAATGATTTCTTGTAGTGATGCAATTTTTATTTAAGCCCCCTTATATTGACATAGTAAATTGAGAACATTTTAAACTTTTTACGATTTATAATACTCCTCCGAGTTTTTATTGTATTCTTTGTCGTTAATTTTCCTTTTCTCCAATTTACATTGTTCCCACTTCCTGCAGTCAGCATTGCATTCATTATGCTGTTACTCCTGGTATCTGTGCATTCACATAAGGTCTCCTGGCCCCTTGACTTCTCATTTCTTCTTGTCCCCCTTGTTGTCCTCCTGTCATCTGATTCCAATAACTTGGCTGAATGTCCTCTTGAGTGTGATGATATCCACCCTTTCTTTCGATAGCTCCCTCCATTTTGCTTAATTTTTGGTACAGCAATTGTTCTAAAGTATCCATCCTTTTTCCTACTTCTTGTGAGCTCGTTTCACCCCCAATTGATATTCCTAGACATAACATACCCATGATACCCTCCTCTATTTTGTTTGTATTGTCCATAATTATAGTTTCCATTCCATCTTTTATCTCCACTTTTATATCCTTGGATATTATGATAATTTTCATACCTGTAAATTTCCTCTTTCTTTAACTGCTCTATTTCCCTTGTCTTTTTTCTAATACTAATCTATTTTTTACATTATATCCTTGCTCCTTTCTTTTATCCTCTGCATAACATCTAAATCTACAGTAACCATAGTATGGGCAATACTTTTTATTGATAAAGTACCAGCAGTCCTTATGAGCAAACCAACAGTTTCTATTCCTACAATATCCTCTAGTATAATATGATATTTACATACAGTAAGCCTTCTCCCATTTAGAACTCTTTCTTTGTCACTTTCATCCCTTCTTGTTTCATTTTCTTCCCTGTTTTCTTTGATGCTAGCATTGTCCGTTTCTCTTTTTTCTGTCTCATCCCTGCTGTATTTATTTGTTCTAGAGTTAACTCCTCTATTCATTTGATTCTCAAGATTGGTTCTTTCTTCTGCCTCCTTTTTACCTTTCACTCTATATACTTCATCCAGTAATTCTCTATTAGTTTTCTTTAACTGATCTACCATCTCATTTAGATTATTAATTGTTCGCTTTCCATTATTTCATTTTCTAATTCAGCCTTATAATTTCCTGCTTCTCCTTGTATTTTTCTTAGCTCATTATCTTTGGCTTTACTTATTTCCTTTGCTTTTGCCTGATAACACTATGTAACAAAATTTTGGAAAATTTGTGTTTATCTTATTTTTTTGGTGTTTCTTTATGTGTTTGGGCGCGCTGAATTAAAAAATCGCATTATTTTTCTCGTGAAAACTCTAGTTTCTTCTGAAAACCATAATCTATTTTTTGTACCAAGTGGCTTATCAGAGAGCAAAATCACAGTGAAGAAAAGGAAAGGAAAATAAATATATTTCATATTTAAAGATATATAATGTATATACAGGGTGTACATAAAGTCAGGATCTATTTTTGTGAAGCACTTGGAAATTATATGGAATTCAATCATAAAATGATAAAGTGGTAACATTTATTAAATAATTAAGAGTAGGATTCGACGTGACGCCCATCAGTATCCCTGCACAGCTCAAATCATTCCGCAGCATTTCTAAACACATTCTGGAGCATTTGCGGGGTTATGTTATCTGCAGCAGTTCGTATACGTAAGTTTTCAAGACTCGTAACTTTCGTCTGATAGACGTGCGATTTGATAAAGCCCCATGCAAAGAAATCTAAAGGGGTTAAATCTGGTGATCTCGCTGGCCAAGGTCTGTTGCTTCCGCGTCCGATCCAGCGATTTGGAAAACGTCCATTTAGATAATCCTGAACAATTTTGGCAGTGACAAGGAGAACCATCATGTTGATAGACGACGGGGATAGGATTGTTAGTACCGTCGTCTATCAACATGATGGTGCTCCTTGTCACTATGCCAAAATTGTTCAGGATTATCTAAATGGACGTTTTCCAAATCGCTGGATCGGACGCGGAAGCAACAGACCTTGGCCAGCGAGATCATCAGATTTAACCCCTTTAGATTTCTTTGCATGGGGCTTTATCAAATCGCACGTCTATCAGACGAAGATTACGAGTCTTGAAAACTTACGTACACATATACGAACTGCTGCAGATAACATAACCCCGCAAATGCTCCAGAATGTGTTTAGAAATGCTGCGGAACGATTTGAGCTGTGCAGGGATACTGATGGGCGTCACGTCGAATCCTACTCTTAATTATTTAATAAATGTTACCACTTTATCATTTTATGATTGAATTCCATATAATTTCCAAGTGCTTCACAAAAATAGATCCTGACTTTATGTACACCCTGTATAATGCGTATATAATGTATATATAATGCACCCAAATATAATATGCACAAAATATGCTCACAAATCTAAACGGATAATGCTTAAAAATGTACATTTGAGCGACTTTTTCTCTTGTAGTCCCGTGGATTATCTCGTATTAAACACTAGATATAGTCGCCCATTATAGCTTCGTCCCATTTTCCCTGATATCTCCTCTCCATGGTTTGGATATCTTGGTGAAAACGTTCACCATGTTCTTTACTTACGTCATCCAAATTTGGTCTGAAGAATTCTAAATGCGAGTCCAGATAGTGTAACTTCAGAGACATTCTACAACCTAACTTTTGAAAGTGTTTGAGTAGATTTTCTACTAGCTCTTTGTAGTTGTCGTTCTTCTTGTTACCTAAAAATCCATGGACTACAAGCTGAAATGACTGCCAAGCATTTTTTTCAAGAGCTGTCATTTTTTCTTCTAACTCTAGATGCTAACATGCGTCTGACTTGAGGTCCAACAAATATGCTTCCCTTGATTTTAGCATCAGAAAGTTTGGGAAACATTGAACGTATATGATAAAGCGCATCACTTTCAGCATCCAAAGCTTTGATGAATTGCTTAATAAGACGAAGCTTGATATGCAGTGGGGGTAGCAAAATTTTGTCTGTTGGAACAAGGGCTTCGTTAAGAACATTGTGTTTGCCTGGATTAAGCTAATTTCTCACAGGCCATTCCTTTCTGACAAAGTGCTCACCATCTGCTCTGCTGTCCCAAAGGCAGAGGAAACACGAATATTTAGTGTAACCGCCCTGTAGTCCAAGCAGGAATCCTAGCACTTTGAAGTCTCCACATACTGCTTTACATTTTCATATTCTTCCTTCAACTCAACTAAATGAGCCACAGGAATAGATGGAAACATGTTTCCATTATGTAGTTGGACGCCTTTTAAACTTCTAGTTGAACTGTCAATAAACAAACGCCAATCAGCAGGGCTGTATTTAATTCCTATCTCAGCAAAAAGGCCATTCACATCACAGCAGTAGCAAAGTGAGCGCGATGCAAAACAGGAGTAGAAAGAAGCGTATTGCAAATGCCTATTCCTGTAGAAAGAGATCTTGACACTTGGGTCCAAAAGATTCCACTCTTTAAGGCGGGACGTCATAATTTCTGCGTTGGTTTTTGTAAGATTCATATCCCTGACTAGGTCGTCTATGTCTTTCTGGTTGGGGAAATGGGGTGACGTATTGGAGATTGCCTCGAAGTCAGCATCTTCATCTTCATCGGAGGATATTAAAGGCGTTTCCTCTATTTCCTCCATGGTGGGTAGGCATGGAATGGGTAAATCTTCATTATGGGGGACTGGGGCAATAGAAGATGGGATATTTGGATATAGGACATTTTTTCGACCTTTACCTCTCTTGTAGAGTGAAATGTCTACCATGCAGAATTAGCAATCATCGTGGTGACTGGTTTGCTCCCTCCAAATGGGAGGAATAGCAAATGACATGCCTTTTCTGGTACCTCGCAGCCATCCTTCTTATGTGGAACGGTGGAACGGCAGCTTCCACAGCCAAAGTGAGGTGCCCATGATTTATCTTGATCGCCCATGGGCATACCAAAGTAAGCGTGATATGCTGAAAACTTCGTTCCTGTGTCAATTTTGTGCTTTACTTGCTTTGGATTGATGTAATGGCTGCAAGCATAACAAAATGATTAAATGAATCTGCAGAGTGTCTGCAGGGCCTATTGGTAGCCATCACCATATAATTCTAATTCAAATAGCTGAAAAATAAAAAAAAACATTTTATAAACAGAAATAAGAAACCAAATGTGTACAAATATTTAATAATGGGCCTTAGTAGTATAGCCGCAAAAAGGTAGGGTGCAGGAATGTTGCAATGTTGCAAGAGATAATGATCAATGTTACAAAGGGGGTGGGGTATGCAACAACTCAATGTTGCAAAGGGGGTGGGGGGATGCTGCAGGTGCAACAAGGGGTCATGAACTTGGAGGCGGCGTTATCCCCCAAGAGAAAGACAGGAGAAGGAGTGAAAGGAAGAGAGGTGTTCACCTGGCAGGATCCAAGTGCACACTAAGACTTCAGCCGAGTGGCCGTTGTCTTATAGACTCCTAATCAGCCAGTTGGCTTAATCAGCCAGTTGGCTTAGAAGGAGCCAAGGGGTACACCTGAAAGGGGGAGAAGGGAGGGATCTTCGGGGGGAGAAGGGAGGATGACCTCCCCCCAAAGGGGTTGCCTTAGCCTAAGAGAGAAAGGATAGACGGAGGAGGACATTGGGGGGACAAGGTGGGATGTCCTAACCCCCACAAAGGGAAACTAAGCTAAGTCTTAACCTAAGAAGGGAAGGAGAGAGATCTTTATTCGGCCGAAATTCGCATCAAACTACCAGCTCCGAAACCAAGCAGGTCTTATATAGATGATGGTTGAGTTGCCAGATACCATTTTTTATTTTAATTGTACAGGTATACATTATTAGGGTGAGTTGCTAGATACCATTTTAATTCGTTACCAAAGCATACAGACTTTCTCTTGAAAATCGAAATTGACAAAAAGAAAATGTTTATTAATAAATAAATAGAATTTGTCTTCTACTGCACAAAAATAATATAATACGTACAATCGTCAAAATAAATAGTTCAGACGAAATACACACACACACACACACACACACACACACACACACACACACACCTCTGTATATATTATGTGAATGAAAATCATAAAAAATGCCAAAAGTATATTAATTTAAAGCAAATGAATTTTCTCCTTTTAAGAGAATCAATTATTAAACCAATTTATTTACTTTCTTTCAGTTATTAAAACGAATCTAACTCTTAGAATAATGTTTTAACATTAAGTTCAGACGAGGAGTGAGCGGCGCAGGTAACCAAGAGTTCGAGCTAAAAGGTCCAGCCCGAGGCCTTTTAAAACCGCAAACTGGCGAGAAGGAATTTGGGTCGAACTTTCTCCCTCTCAAAGACTCAATTCCACCTCTTCTAGCTTTCCATGCGTTTGTCTTGTAAATAAAAAAAATGTTTTTATTAAATGCATTGATTATTTCTCTTTACTTGCAAATTTGTATGGCATCATCTTAGTTTATTGAAATTAATGAATAAAAAATGCAAAAGTATATTATTATTATTATACATTTTTCAAAATTAACACACACACACACACACACACACACACACAGATTTTTGTCAGAGAAAGTGAGGATCACACACACACACTATATATATATATATATATATATATATATATATATATAGATATATATATAGGGTGATATCCACAAAGACAAATTTTCTATGTAGTAATAATAATAATTAACTCCTCGCCGAATTGCAAAGATTAAGCTTTTCACTCCGGCCTTAGGCCTACAGTTTAACGTGGAAACCGAATCAGAAATACATCTCGTCAGGGAATCATTGCTCACTCTTTCACATCATAATTTCAACATTTAAAATAACAGGATCATTTGATTATTGATCCGTATTTAAAATAACAGGATCATTTGATTATTGATCCGGGAATAGTATGGCTGAAAAATGTGATATGCACAAAAACAATGTAGATTTTTCTCTTTAGTAATAATAATAATAACTAACTCCTCGCCGAATTGTAACACCGAGTCAGAAATACATCTCGTCAGGGAATCATTGCTCACTCTTTCACATCATAATTTCAACATTTAAAATAACAGGATCATTTGATTATTGATCCGGATTTAAAATAACAGGATCATTTGGTTATTGATCCGGGAATAGTATGGATGCAAAATGTGATATGCACAAAAACAATGTAGATTTTTCTCTTTAGTAATAATAATAATAACTAACTCCTCGCCGAATTGTAACAATGGTTAAGCTTTTCACTCTGCTTTCGGCCTACAGTTTAACGTGGAATCCGACATATAGAGAGAGTTTTGTTCATTCTTTTTTTTTTTTTTTTAAATAAATAAAGGAATGGATATATTTACAATTTCTTTATTATAAAATCCTCCCGATTACATTAGTGATTATTGATCCGGGAATAGTGTGGCTGCAAAATGTGATATGCACATAAACAATGTAGATTTTTCTCTTTAGTAATAATAATAATAATAATAACTAACTCCTCGCCGAATTGTAACAATGGTTAAGCTTTTCACTCTGCCTTAGACCTACAGTTTAACGTGGAATCCGAACTAAGCTTCAGCACTGGCGGGGTGGTTATTTATTCACACATCTATGCGAGAAGTAAAAATCCACAAGTCAGGAATCTTGGGAAAGCTGTGTTTAGTATGGTTGCCAAATAATTTGCAACCGAAAATTGAGACTCAATTTAGTATGGACGCAAAATAATAAAATATTGTTGTGAACAATATTGCATAAAGGGATGGATTGGAGAAAACCAAGTATAGATACAAATTTTGTCGTGACGGAGAATGCAAGGTGTAATACGAGCATTAAATCTATTGGAGAAAATATAAAGATGCCATTAGTCGTCCAAAGCATGGACCCGTTATATCGGTGTTACGATTGGTACACAAACTTATCATAGCTCCACCCAGCTACACTGCCAACCAATCATTACGAACATCTGCTCTTGATCTTTTGGGGCGGAGCTTGGTGATTGTGCATATAAAAGGAAATATTTTTCAGTTGGGAGTAACAGTAGCTATTTTCGCGCCAGTGAATAAACATTCACTTTGCCATTGAATAAACATTCCCTCTGCCAGTGAATAAACATTCCCTCCGCCATGGATCACGAACTTTACACTTTTCCGGATTTGTATCAAGAAGGTGACACTGCAGCATTGACTGCAATTAATCTTTTTAACGCTATTGACCGTGATGGATTATTTCCAACGCAAATCGTTGATGATATTTGCAATGACGCTCCTTACAATTCGATGCAAAGGACTACCATATAAATGTAAGTGTCTATAATTTTATTTTTATTTTTTATTCACAAACTGTCAGAAAGATGATTTCATATATATGGAGGGATGTAGTATCTCGTCAAATACTTCATTTAGATACTCACCATTATGCTAAAATCGAAATTTTTTATGGCAATCTTTTGTATTTTTTTATAAATGTTATTCGGAATTACCTCTTAAATGAGCTTCTCTGAGCGAACCAAAGATATCTTCACATAATGGGGTCTGTCTTACAATATGTACACTCTGTATATGTTTTTATTAAAAAAGATTCAATATGAACATTATTCTTTCTCCTTTAAGGTCCGATGAGGATTTGACACGTGTTATACAATCTTTTGAAGAATCTCGTGTCATGAATACGGAGGATATACCGAACAGTCAGCATAATGAATGTCACATCGAAATAATGTAAGTGTTTTTCGATCTTTTTGGGGGGAAGAAGACAATATATTTTCATCAATTTATTAAATGAAAGAAATCAGTACAATAACCATCTTAAACTACAGAATATACAAACTAACGTTACAAATATACACACGAACAAAAACATTATACTATACAACGAGTACGCACAATTGGAAAACGGATTTTTATCTGTCTGCATACCATTTCATCGTTTCGTGAGTGTGACACGGGTCGAATAAATTTTAAAAATTTATAAATTCTTTATCACGTGACATATGCATGAGAAATGAAATGCAGTACATTCCACAAGTATTACTAAAATATCCTTGTATCGAAACGGGTTCCATACAACTTCGGGAATATGTAACTGAGCGAGAAATTTTACAATAACAGGGTCACTCCAGGGTTGAGTACCGAGTGAATCAAAATAGTACAGGCGGTGTCTATTTTTAAAATAGACTGCAACCAATGAATCCCTTCATTACCGATGACATCTGTGTTCACAATAAGACTACCGCATTCTCGCGTACTTGGCAAACTCAATGTTTCATTCTTCGCAAACACGCCGATAAATTTGGAACGTGTGACTCGTTCACTATTCATTACTCTCTGAAGTGTATTAGCATCCATTTTAAAAGTCAGTGATAACGCTCCTAAATCTATCTACTTCTATTAGGGCTTGCGACTCGAGATATACTAGTACACTAATAGGCGCGTCTATAGGCTTGGTGAATTCCAACCTCACTGAGATGTTTCCGCTCTGTTGTGGGCTTAAATGCGTATTTACGCTAGCAGATAAGTCAGGTGTAATGTCAAACGGATAAAGGTTAAATTGATCAATGAATTCTTTCTGCGTTACCCCATTACCGAGCTCATCACAATCACCTGCAATATGGGTCAGATTACTATAGGCTCTCGCGCAAAGAGGTAACACAGCGTCTGATGAATAGTCCGTATCCAATGTTCCACCCAAAGCAATGCCATTAACGTATAGAGTTTATTTTTAAGTCCCGAAATTCTCGAATTTAAAGGCACTTTTTATATTTTTCCATTCACCGAAGCATGGTCCTGCATTCCGATTAATATCCTTTTAAGAAGATTCCCAGGGCGATGTTTTCTATCTGCTTCGACGCCAACCCTGCGGCACCGTATATAGTTTGATTTGTACTCTGTTAATAGGGTATTTCACTGTAGCGTTTAGTAAATTTTTCTCAATTTCTAGTTGTTTGGTGCTTAATTTCACTCGCCGTACGCGGAGGTATGTGTCCATAATGTGAACCACAACGGGCTTTGCTCCCCTTCTTGATCAGCATCCAGATTTAAGCAGATCTCAGGACTCGTGCTGGTAGCTTTATTTACATATCCACCCCGTTGACAAGCAACTTCTCCTGGAAAGTGAAATCTGTGTGCAGACGTCCAAAACACTCGTATATCTTCGTTTTAGAATTTTTTCATTTGTCCTTTATACTACTTTCGTCTTTAGTTTGATAATATCTCTTGGCACTTAAAAAGGTGGCCTTCGCTTCTTTGGAAAAGTTGAGGACATTTTCCAGATAGGCTCGTAGATGATAGTATCCCGTGCCTGACGATATGTTGACCTGATTTAAATATACGTCACACTGGTTGAATATGGAGTGCAGAAAGTTTGTTTCAGGGTATACAGCATATTTGTCATCGCAGTCCGTTCCATCAGAATGGGCTATACGTAGCTTAGCGTACATGTGCACACAGCTTGGATCAAAAAAGTAAGGGCCTGAGCTGGGTATCACGAATTCTATAGGAGCACTCGGGGAACTAATTGTGTTTAAAGGGTTAATTGTAATAAAGTCACTGTGCTCAATAGAAACTTGAGTTGGAGGCATCTCAAAAAGGGATAGCTCCGATTTACAGCATTGTGAACTACATGGGTGGATGAAGCGTGCCATGACGAGTTAGAAATAGTGCCTCCTCTCTCGACAAGTAGTAAACAAACTATGATTCATGAGATCAATGTCCTTAGCTTATATCAGTCAAAAAAGTGGTCAACCATAGGTTTCATTCGCTTACAGCACTTCTTTTTGATATCCTTTTACGTTTAATACCACGTGACCCCTTCTTCCGGACAGCCCTCTTCTTCTTCCCGCCACCACGCATTTTTCTCTTTGCATCTTTGATGATTTCGTCCCGTGTACGCTTTAAATGTTTTTTTAGAGCTTCTTTAGGTTTAGCCCCAGCCAATATGTCTTCTGCAGTGTTAAGACCTGATTGTAGCGCTTTCCTTCCGAGGTATCTGGCACCCCTCTTCAGCAAAGGAACAGCCGTACGTAGTATGGATGAAAAAATGGACCCAAGTCCACCACCGCGCTGGTATCTCACCCCTCGATAGACGGTGAAAGGCTTTCTATCCATTATAACTCAGTGCGTCGAAAGTGTAGCTTCCCATTCCTACCGAATGGGAAGTTTTCACCCTCAATCGTTCTTATATATATTGAGATATTGGTTATTAAATTAGTTGCGACATTCACATAATGGGGTCTGTCATATGTAATACTCAAACTCCTTCCTCTATGGTTGGGGATGTGGGCAATGCGCAGCAGGCGTTCCTGGGTATCCCCAACAAACTGGTGCTCCACTATATTACTGTAAATATAGCACATATCTGGGGACTGAGAGCTTTCAGCAAATTTCTCTATCTTCAATTGAAACATTAAGCTGGACAAGTCACGTTATGCCTCGTGAAATGTTTCTCTTTGGAAGACTGCGCTATATCGGCCCTCAGCCGCAATTGTAAACAGCTCTTTATCTCTAATATTTTTACTAAGCGTTGATTTTAACCTCAATGTGCATGCGGGCGTGTTTATGTTTACGATTTCAAAAAGTAAATCGTTTGTCAGATACGAATTTTCATAAACCCTCCACAATATCCATGGCTGTATCATAATGCCCGATTCCTAACGAAACATTTATGCTATAGAACCGTCCCTCACCGCACAGGGTTGAGCGTACAGTATTGTCTAAGTTTATGCCTAATTTTTCGCATTCATCGGTGCTTCTAAGGATCAGAAATATGACCTGTGCTTTTTCAAGAGTTAAAAATTTGGTGATTAACTGGAGTTCACATAACCCCACCTCATACGAATCACGACCTAATTCAATGGGTCCATGGAGCTCTGATACAAAGTTGGCTAGTTTGTTGTTAGGGTGTACAGACAGGGACGAGGAGGACGGGAGTGTGACGTAGAAATGGTTAGGAGCCATGTTGCATACTATTTAAGCTTCATTATTGCATCAGCTTTTATATAGGTGTTGAAGCTTTCTGGGTACCCTAGCCATTTCACCAGGTACATTTTTCTCTTTCCTGAACCTTTGCTTCCTAAAATTTTCTCAATTTTAAACACATTTTTTCCTAAATTAAATGCCATTTTCTGCAATTCCTCGCGGTAAAAGCCTCCTGAGATTTCTTCCCCATTCAAATCTTGAACGTAATACATCATTATCTCACCTTTTGTCTCATAGCCCTAACTTTAAAAATCTCAGCGTGTCCATCCTTGCTCAAAAACCCTTTGCGAATTTATTTCCCGAACGCGACAGCCTTACATAATCATTGATTTTGAAGCGCGCCGAGTGTGGTTGTGTTGGTGATCCATCTCTTCTCGGGAGCGTACCTCTTTCTAAAACTTCGTTAGGTGTTGTCCCAATCGTGCGATGGTGTGAGCGATTGTAGGATGATGCCAATGATTCCAGATTGTCTAGAAATCTGTATGTGTTTTTATGTGTAAAATAGCGGTGCATGCGTTCTTTTATGGTACGTTGAACTCTTTCAGCTAAAGAAGCCTTATGTATAGAATTGGTTGTGCAATAGCTGATATTAAACTCTGTCAACATATTCTGAAAAGCACCGCCTATAAATTCCTTCCCCATATCCGTACAAAAATAGCCAGGAACCCTGTTTTCTTTTAACATTAGCGTTTTGGTGGCTTCAGCAACTGTTTCAGGTGATTTATTTTTCAGAGGAACTAGCCACAGATATCTAGAGAATACATCTATTTTGAATAGAATGTAACGGTAACCATCGTTATACACAGAATATCTTTGCATGTCTGTTAAATCTGCTTGCCAAATAGAATCAATCGAGGAAGCCGTTGTCTTGGCTGTTTTAAACCTTTTTCTCACAGGCTTATGAAGCGTATAAGCGTCCTGCTCCCGCAAAAATCTTTCAACATCTTTTTTCCTACTCCGTAAACACTTCTGTACAGTCTATCTACGCCGCCGTAGGAGGCTGGGTTAGAAATGTCATAATAGCGTTTACTTAATACGTTAGCCATTTGCGTATTTTAGAGGCACGTGGGTAGGGTTGACCGTTGTTTATCCTCTTCTTTCTCTTCTTCAAAGGTGTTACCGCCGGGGGTGACGGCGTCTTCAATTGTGCCACATGCGTTGCATGTTCCAAGTCTTTTAACCTGTTCAGATTTCCTATCAACGTTTTAGGGACATTTATTTGTTGTAGTCTTGCTTTAATATGCTTCCATCCTGATGGTGAGGGCCTATCCCACTTTCTCACCAGATCATGGACAATGTCTACGATATTCGACCCCTGTACCTTTGATCCTTCCACAATGATCTCACCTGTATCGGTCCATTGTATGGCTGGGTCCTCATTCAATAGATTATAAAGACTTAAACCTTTATTCCTCAATGTATGTGGGAGGGTGCTTTTTAATAAATGCTCGATATGTTGTGTGGCTGATCCCTTAATTTTTGGTTGGTCAGCTGTATCGTCAGGTACAGATCCTATGTCGCCATGTCCATCGTCCCCGTGCTGTGCCTAGTAACCACAGGAATCTCTGTCGGGTTCTTATAATTTTCGTACTCGTGAAGAAATTTCTGCAGAGCTTCTTGGTATAAGATTCTTTTCTCATCGGTGTTTTTTCACTGTTTAATAGGGCTAGCAATTCGCTTTCCATTCTTTTAAGTCTGCTTTTACGGGGATCTAGATCCGTGTCTGGATTCCTTTGCAGTGAAGCGTACACCTCGTGTGGAATCACTACCACTTTCTTCATTATATTAATCTAGTCAGTAAAGGACCCAAAACTGAAAATAAGATGGGGAGAAATGACCCTCCTGTTTGTACAATAATTCGTTTTTTCTTCGCTACAGTTTGACTTTTACGAGCGAGTGCACGTATTATGTTCTTGTAACGGCGTAGGCGAGCCTTCTGAGGGAGTTTCATTGATACATTGCAATTTATAACGTTAAGACAGATTTCACAGATGCATTTTAAAAAGTCGGAGTCGATATTTTCAATAAACATCTGTTGCATTGCCCGGGGCAGTCGATGATAGATTTTTATTAATTCACGGTATTTCTTTAGTCTCTTTGTCATTTTGGAATATACACCGTTTCTGGCTCGTTTGGAAGTATATTCGTTCTTAGAAGCACCCTAAACGTGTTTCGCGGATGAAGGTCGCAAAGCAAATATCCGTAACGCGTGCTTGTAGCTTCTTTATAAACTTCCAAAAACTCCTTACACTGATTCGGGAACCTTTGATTGGCTAATACCCCAATTTGTGATACATCTCTACGTTGTGCGAATAAGACTAGATATTGTGTATTTAACGACACATCGCGCATGTATCTATTTTTGAAAAATAGATTCTGATTGATGAAGAACACGCTTATGTTAAGATGGTGGGAGAATACTGTAAATGTCTCGGCAAACGTTTTATCCATCTCCAACATGAGATCGTCAATTACAATGACTGTATGTTCATTTCCCTTTAACGAATTAACGTCATATACACCTTTGTGGAACAAAATATCATCTTGGTACTCGTTGAACACTGATTGATAAGTCGAATAGCACCATATAAATTTATGCACAAATTTCGAGAACATCTCTCCCTTTTCTTTAATGATTTTAAGCATAAACACAGTTTTACCACATCCTGTAGGTACAGATATAATACATGTGGATGGGCTCGTGAATCTGAATTTTTCTACAGAGTCCATTTCTAACACGTCACACTCCAAAGTGGATCATTTACAAAATATTACAAATTTTGAGTGCTATTCCTTATATTTTGTTTTCTTCTCCCACAGAACCGTGTATGACGATGAGGTACAGCACCCCATCATCGACATTACCGATGACCCCGACGACAGTGTAGTTGTGATCACAGAATCCTCCCCTGCCGACGAACCATCACCAGCAATACCGGTAGCACGTTCAAAGCGGAGGTATGATGAAGAGAACCCCACGTCAGGTATAAAGCGACCGAAATACGCGCCTGTTGTTAGCCAACCACCAGTAATAGAGCCCCAACCCTCAACCTCTTACGCAACAAGCCCCCCAGCAGCACCTTCCGCCAATATATCCCGTTATTCATCCGCCACAGTTGCCCCACGTTCTGTTGATTCTACAATAATAGACTCCAGGCCCTCAACGTCTTACGCAGCCAATCCCACATCATCCAATATAAACTCCGCAATATAAACTCCGCAGCCCCCACCCCAGCCTTGACTAGAAATCGGTATAGAGTCAGGGTCGACCCTAGAGCCATGTATAGCAATGGAATTGAGCGCGGGCTACGCCGGGTTGTACAGCGTATTGTAGAGTTTGCTCTTCAGAACCGCGACGAGCGTGAAGTCAGGACGAGTCTGTCCTTCGGATTCGGGTCAGATGACGGTGATGTAGATGATTATTGGGTATTAGTGCCATTTAGACGTTTGGCGGCTGAAGATGTAGAATATATATTAGGACGTATAATGCATGCCTCTCAAAGTAGTATAGCCTTCAATATGGACAACTTCACGGTAAATATTGATCGTGTATTCCGTGTTGCGGGTCATAATGCCATACCGTATACTCTTAACCTCAATTCTCAAGCTATTTATAGACGGCATATAAACGTCGATCGTGGTTGCGGCTTTATAGCAGTAGTCTTGGCTCGCATGTTTACTGTACAAAATACACGGGCTCAACGTGCCCGTAAACTAGCTGTAGACTGTGAAATTGAATTTGACTGTAATATGGGTCCTGAAGAGCTGAGAATGGTAGAACAGGAAATGAATGTTCGTATAGTTGTGTTTGGACTGGATGATCATCGTAGGACTGTGTTTGTTTTTAAAAGCTGTGTGAGAGATCGTACAAGGCCCCTACTTATCTTAGATCTGTCAGGGGCAACGTATCTCCCCATCCGTAATATAAGGTGCCTTTACACGAGTTACGATAAAAGTCGAAAATATGGACGGCATCATGATTTGTGTAAGGGATGCCTCGAGTTTGCGGATGATATAGTGAAACATTGTAAAGAATGTCACATGGTATGTGAACAGTGTAAAAGCTCCAAATGTGAAAGCCGTTTAGTTGAAGCTGAGAAGAGGGACTGTAATGTGTGTAGACGCACATTTTTCAATAATAGCTGTTGTGATCTCCATAAATCAATTGGCACGTGCAGGAAAATGAGAATCTGTGAATGTGGTATGTTTCACACAATGGATAATTGGGGAAAATTTAAGCACAAATGTGACGAAATTCACTATCCTACATGCCAGGAGGAATATAAGGCGGATGGAGTAAAACATGTATGTTATATGAAAGACGCCAAGTCTAAAAACAAACCCTGTATAACTGTATACTACGATATAGAAACATATACGAATGCTGAAACCAAAGAGGTAATTCCACATTTACTTGTGAGCCAGACTATCTGCGATGAATGTATGGAGATCGAATGTGACGAGTGCCCCAAATGCGGTAAACGGAAAAACGTTTTTAAAACGAATGTCCACGATAGTCCTGTGAAACTATTTGTGTCCTATATTGTCAAGTTAGCCGACAAGTTCAAGAAAATGACTGTGTATATTCTCGCCCATAACGGTGCAAAGTTTGAAACGCAGTTCCTTTATAAGGAGTTGCTTGAGCACGAATCCTCTGAGATATTTACAGGTGATCCATTGAAAAGAGGCAACAAATTAATACAAATGCAAATAAGAGGTAATGTACAATTTAAAGACACTTTATTATTCACGCCTTGTAAATTAGCAAAGCTACCCAAGGTGATGGGCGTAGCAGCTGAAATTTCAAAAGGATATTTCCCTTACATTTTCCTCACTAGCGAGACTTTAAACTACGTAGGCCCACCACCACCCAAACATTATTTTAACTATGATTGTAAGAGTGTAGATGAACGTGAAGACTTTGATCGATACTACAACAGTTTTAATGAACGTAATCCTTATAATATAGCTGATGAATGTGAACGTTATTGCGCGAATGATGTGCGAGTGCTTAGAGTATGTTTCCAGGCCTTTAGAAGGATGTACATAGGCCGTTTCAAATGCGATCCGCTGCAAGTCGCAACCACCATCGCGTCATTATATTTTACGGTGTTCAAGAAGAACTTCATGCCTAAAGCCACCTTAGCCATTATTCACCGAAACAACCCCCGCAGTTACGGCCACAAGGCTATTTACTGGCTCATACACTTACAGCAACAGACAGGTGTATACATAAAGCACGCCCGCAACACGGGTGAAGTACCCATTAAGATTAATGGTCGTGTTTTTTGGGTTGATGGGTTAAGTGAAAACCGTGTCACTGGTGTGAAGACTGTGTACTCCTTTAACGGATGCTGGTGGCATGGATGCCCCCGTCCTGAGTGCGGAATCGCCGGAGATATCCACGGTAGATCTCCCACCGACTGTCTTGCATGGACCCGCACCCGTGATCAACTTATAGGGTCCCAGTTCACTCACAAAGTCTTGTGGGAGCATGAATATGATGCACGGATGGAGACAGACGAGGTGTACCGTGAGGAAATAAACACGATCAAGCATTCAATGGTACTGGATCCTCTCAAATGTGGTGATAGCTTGTATGGAGGACGTACAAATCCATTCAGGCTATACTTTCCACCTACGGAGGGTCTACAGAAATAACCCAACGACCTTGCAAGAATTGAAGGCCGCCATCACAAATGAGATACAGGCCATACCACCGCACACTCTTGCAAAAGTGATGCAGAACTTACAAGCGAGAACACTGGAATGCTTGGCAACTAATGGAGCACATTTGAAAGGAGTCATTTTAAAAAAATAAATATTTCATAATAAACTTGTAACTCTACTCTTTCGAATGATATATAGTTTTTATGAAAGGAATTAAATATTAAGAATATTTGGCTTTTTTTTATGGGTCCCCTTTATCTGGATCACCCTATATTTCCTAATGTTGCCCTTGGGTATGTATTTGTTTGCATTATTGATAATCTGATTGAATGTCTTGAGTGTTGCATTGATGTTTATGATGGGTGTGCTGTTTAATGTGGTGAATTGTTCTTCAGTCTGTATTTTGAACTGTTCCCAATCAGCTTTCTTGTAATTTCTGTAAGGGTGCCTAAGGCTGCTGGTGCAGTGTGTAGAACTAAACGTGTTGTAATGATGATGGGCAGGTGGTTTGATAAAAGTTGTTCTTAATTGGTTAGTATTATTAATGGTGTCTATAATTTCGGAATCTGACTAACATAATTTTTTGAGTGTGAATGCTCTCTTCTGGAAGAGTTTGATTTTTTTTGTAAAATTACTTTTTGCTTATAATTTTCAGCACCACTAAACTGAATAATTGTAATTTTATTTAAAAATTATAAAAATTATAAAAATCTTCATTAATTTGAAATATATCTCTTTATATGTACTAAAAATAATTATTTAGAATTTTGATCGAAAACTTTCCGAAGTGTCTGCAGTGAATTATTATTATTATTTTTATTACTATTATTTATAAAGGATTTACATTTAATTTCCAATATTCTGAATAGTTTTTTATTTTCAGTACTGATATTCTTAATAATAATTCTAGATAAGAATTTGCAGTATGCTAAGAATACTGTCTTAATTTTTTCTTCTGCTGACGCGTTTCGTTCATATACTTTGAACATCTTCAGAGCTTTATACATAATTTTAAAGTAAAATGGGTTATATATATATTTTTTTATTAGAAATTTGATACAATTTCAAATTAATTTAAGAATATTAGAAAGTTCATTAAATTTTATATTAATTTTCGGTTTTTTAATTTTAATGTAAAAGGCTTCGGCAATTTTTAATTTTTGTACGTTATGTGATGAGTAGAAGATTTGAAAGTTTTGTGAGATATTTTTTAAATTTAATATTTTTTGATCTACTCTGTAATGTTCGTTAATTTTACTTGGACGATATTTATGTTGGTATGCTCTCTCTTTAATGTGGTTTGTGGTGTAACCAATGTAAGTCGACGTACAGTCAACTACAGGACATGTAAATTGGTACACCACATGATGTTGCTTCTCAGGCTTTTTGTTACGTGTCAAAAAATGGCTTGATAACTTTCTGTTTTTATATTGTATATTAACATTGAAGGTTTTTTCTTTATCCATTGTTTTATGTCTCTCTTTAATATATTGTTTAGACATTTTTCTTTATGTTTTAGTCTTGTTGGGTTTCTTGTTTCGTCTTTTTTAAGGTTGATTAATTTATCTTTCTGTTTCACAATTTCGCGTTTGAGAAGTTGCGTTTTGAAATTTTCTGTAGACTTTTCTTTTTGAGCTGTTTTGTTGTAAAGTCTTATGTTTAAAAAATTAGGAAACAGCTGATTATTGAGGGAAAATTTAGAAAGTCGATATCAGCCTATGCCTTTATAAAGGATTTACATTTAATTTCCAATATTCTGAATAGTATTTTAATTTCAGTACTGAGTTTCTTTTTAATAATTCTTGAAAAGAATTTGCAGTATGCTAAGAATACTGTCTTCATTTTTTCTTCTGCTGACGCTTTTCGTTCATATACTTTGAACATCTTCAGAGCTTTAGATATAATTTTAAAGTAAAATGGGTTATATTTATTTTTTTTTATTGTAAATTTGATACAATTTCAAATTAATTTAAGAATATTAGAAAGTTCATTAAATTTTAGGATAATATGAGTTTCATCGCACTCAGAATATCAAAAGCAAATATAATTATAAAATATTAAAGCATAATTTTCTCATCATTTTGATATAAGTCACTATGTTCGCAGATGCATCCTTACCAAATTATGTAGATTTGAATATTATGACAATCGAGGGTTTTTTTCTTAACGTACCGAACTTTTCAATCGTGAACTCTTCTTCATCCAACATAGCAGCAATTGAAATAATCTTTCAAGTCGTAACGGCAGCTATCTACTATATAGAGGTACAGTTCTTCAGTGTGAACAGTGTAGGCGAGCTCAGCTCTGTACCTCTCAAGCGTTTTGTACCAAAGCTCGGGATATTTCGAAGAGTCTAAGCCTTTTAAATACTCATCCAGATCTAGCTCGTTCTCTCCCTGCACATTCCTACATCATTCAACAAATCCGTCGAGCAGAGCGGTGTAAGCGTACGCAAGTATTGTATTAAAGTAAATCATGTCTGAGATACGTGTGTCTAATATAGGCTTCAGCTTACGGAATCCAACGATCTCAAACATTCTGTCGAGGATGAAACGGTTTCGTGTAGGAACAAGAACGCCATTATCAGCCGTGTTCTTCCACATCAATCGTATATCAACGCATGGTTGATTGTTATTTACACTCAATGTACAAACAACGGTATATGAGGAGGCTTCACTAATCACCTCTCTTATTATACCTACGTCAGCTGGTATTTTATAGCGGTCCTCAGCCCACCTCTCAACTACCGCGAAGATTTTATGCATCTCCTCAAGATTTAAATAAATAACGTTGCACTTGCTCGCAGGTCTACTGTTCGTTTCAAGCACGCAGTTAATGGTGCCGGTTTCCCGCCTGAACACACGCAACGACTTCGTCACGAAGACGTCGTACGAGGCGTTGAGAATGCTTCTCAAAGGGAGTTCCATCGTATTCATCGAGATGACTATGGCACTTCCACTCGGTGCAAGCTCTGAGGAGACTATGAGCCGCGTGAGGCACGCAGGCAGGCAGGAACGGTTCGATGGGCGGTTGACTCACCCTGATGATACGTGAATGGGTTTGTTCGAACCCGTATGATCCGTGAGGTGCGAGCCGCACCATAATCTAATGAAACCTGTGCGGAGCTGGCCCAACATGGATTGTTGTATCCCATTATACTGGGTAGGCGTTTTGAGAAATTTTCCGGTACAAGAACTAATTTCGGTTTTAACGTTTTATCACTACCACTCCCCCAAATACGCACCAGACAGTTTCCCTCAGGGTAAATTTCATGAACTATGCACATTTTATAATGTTTTATCTCTCCTACAAATCTTCACACTGCGGGGCGCTGTTAGAGAGAAACATATGTTCATATTTAGGCTTTTTATTTAACAGGCGATACTCATCTCTAAAATCTGTTAAAAACTCACATAACCCTTTAGCTACAACCTCATCATGATATATTAATGTGATGGTAAAATACTTAAGATTGTCCATGATAACGAGATTCACATTTTCAGTCGTAGGGTATGAGTAATCGACATGGTTTAGCATGATATAATACCGTTTATCACACTACTCATCCACAAGGCTCACTACCCATAACTGTTGTTTAGCTTCTGAGCGTGCCGCTTCTTTTACCACGCGGTGCACGTGTCTTTATAAAGCCTAGTTCTACAACATACTTCAGTACATCGTCTGTACTGCGAAATCCTACAACCCCCTCGCCAGAATATCCGTAGAGTATTTGAATAGCCTGACCCTTCGCACGATTCAATGCTTCCTTAAAAGAGTCAAAGGAGGCTGGGATAGGGAGTTTTTCAGTATCCACTACATCTACGCCCTTTACTGAATACCACTTTATAAATGTTGAACACGCGATATTAAAGGTGGCCATTTTCTTCTACGCGGGAGAGAATACACGTCTGAGCTCAAGGGTATACAGAGGTCAACTGAGAACGCGAGGACAGAGGTCTGCTCAGGCTACGGGATGAATCACGTCCCCGGTTTTACAGTGGGCGGGGCATAACTTTACTGTACACACGCACACACGCAAAGTGAAACACAAGTCGATGCATGATTTATTTAATAAACGAAATAATCAGCATGTATATATTTAGAAATACGTGCAATAAATAAGTTAACAAGAGGCACATCAAAGATTGTTCTCAGCGGATACCCTGATGCCTCAACCTTATCCTTCAGAAATGCGTTTATATACGGTGTGAAAAGGTTGGGTAGCTTCTGAAACCTCCAAACCTCATGTATCTTCAGTATTCTATACCCATGGCGTACGGCTAGAGCCAGCTCAGGACTTGTATATACGCCTCTGATTTTACGCTGGTAGGGTGTATGGTTACAATTACCGTTATTCTCTTCCGCACACTTCACGCACAGGGGAAACATGAGCTTGTGGTCAATGACGACGGGTAAGATCGGCATCCATAATTCGCGAGGGGCGAGCACGTCTACGAAAGAGAGCCCAAAGTAGCGATCATTCAAATTTCTTGAAAATTCATTGATGGAGGGAAGGCTAGGACCCACCAATTTCTCAGAAGCACCCACGGGGTACGGGTTGTTCTTCATCACGTATGGGTATAAAGAACAGAAGTCGTAGTAGTGAAGTTTCACGCCCTCCGTAGGTGGAAAGTATATCTTGAAGGGATTTATACGTCCACCGAACAAGCTATCACCGCATTTGAGAGGATCCAGTACCATTGAACGCTTGATCGTGTTTATTTCCTCACGGTACACCTCGTCTGTCTCCATCCGTGCATCATATTCATGCTCCCACAAGACTTTGTGAGTGAACTAGGACCCTATAAGTTGATCGCGGGTGCGGGTCCATGCAAGACAGTCGGTGGGAGATCTACCGTGGATATCTCCGGCGATTCCGCACTCAGGACGGGGGCATCCATGCCACCAGCATCCGTTAAAGGAGTACACAGTCTTCACACCAGTGACACGGCTTTCACTTAGTCCATCAACCCAAAAAACACGACCATTAATCTTAATGGGTACTTCACCCGTGTTGCGGGCGTGCTTTATGTATACACCTGTCTGCTGCTGTAGGTGTATGAGCCAGTAAATAGCCTTGTGGCCGTAACTGCGGGGGTTGTTTCTGTGAATAATGGTTAAGGTGGCTTTAGGCATGAAGTTATTCTTGAACACCGTAAAGCATAGTGACGCGATAGTGGTTGCGACTTGCAGCGGATCGCATTTGAAACGGCCTATGTACATTCTTCTAAAGGCTTGGAAACATACTCTAAGCACTCGTACATCATTCACGCAATAACGTTCACATTCATCAGCTATATTATAAGGATTACGTTCATTAAAACTGTTGTAGTATCGATCAAAGTCTTCACGTTCATCTGCACTCATACATTCATAGTTAAAATAATGTTTGGTTGGAGGTAGCCCCACGTAATCAAAGTCTCGCTAGTGAGGAATGTGTAAGGGAAGTATCCTTTTGATACTTCAGCTGCTACCCCCATCACCATGGGTAGCTTTGCTAATTTACAAGGCGTGAATAATAAAGTATCTTTAAATTGCACATTACCTCTTATTTGCATCTGTATTAATTTGTTACCTCTTTTCAATGGATCACCTGTAAATATCTTAGAGGATTCGTGCTCAAGCAACTCCTTATAAAGAAACTGTGTCAAATTTTGCCCCGTTATCGGCAAGAATATACACAGTCATTTTTTTGAACTTGTCGACTAACTTGACAATAGAGGACACAAATAGTTTCACAGGGGAATCTCCTGCACACTCCTTAAAAACGTTTGTCCGTTTACCACATTTGTGGCACTCATCACACTCGATCTCCATACATTCATCGCAGATAGTTTGGCTCACAAGTAAATGTGGAATTACCTCTTTGGTTTCAGCGTTCGTGTATGTTTCTATATCGTAGTATACAGTTATACAAGGTTTGTTTTTAGGTTTGGCGTCTTTCATATAACATACATGTTTTACGCCATCCGCCTTATATTCCTCCTGGCATGTAGAACAGTGAATTTCGTCACACTTGTGCTTGAAATTTACGCTACCATTCAAGGTGTGAAACATGCCACATTCACAGCTTCTCATTTTCCTGCACTTGCCAATTAATTTATGGAGATCAAAACAGCTATTGTTGAAAAATGTGCGTCTACACACATTACAGTCCCTCTTCTCAGCTTCAACTACACGGTTTTCACATTTGGGGCTTTTACACTGTTCACATACCATGTGGCAATCTTTACAATGTTTCACTATATCATCTGCAAACTAGAGACACCCCTTACACAAATCATGATGTCGCCCGTATTTTCGGCTTTTATCATAACTCGCGTAAAGGCACCTTATATTACGGATGGGGAGATACGTTGTACCTGACAGTCCTAAAATAAGTAGCGGTCTTGTACGATCTCTCACACAGCTTTTAAAAACATATACAGTCCTACGACGTTCATCCAGGCCAAATACAACTATATGAGCATTCATTTTCTGCTCTACCTTTCTCAGCTCTTCAGGACCCATATTAAAGTCAAATTCAAGTTCACAGTCTACAGCTAGTTTACGGGCATGCTCCACGATCGTAGGCATCCAAATTTTTTGGGTCCGCGTATGTTTACTGTGCTAACACAGTAAACATACGCGCTAAGACTACTGCTATAAAGCCGCAACCACAATCAACGTTTATATGCCCTCTAAAAACAGCCTGAGAATTGAAGTTAAGAGTATGCGGAGTTGTACTATGACCCGCAACACGGAATACACGGTCAATATTTACCATGAAGTTGTCCATATTGAATGCTATACTACTTTTGGCAGCTTGCTTTATACGTGCTAATATATAATCTATATCATCAGCAGCCAAACGTCTAAATGGCACTACCACCCAAAAATCATCTACATCGTTATCATCTGAGCCGAAACCGAAGGACAGACTCGTCCTGACTTCACGTTCGTCGCAGTTCTGAAGGGCAAACTCTACAATGCGCTCTACAACGCGACGCAGCCCGCGCTCAATTCCATTGCTATACAGGGATCTAGGGTCAACCCTGACTATATACCGATTTCTAGTCAAGGCTGGGGTCGAGGTTGCGGAGCGCACCAACTCAAACGTTATATCATCCTCAATACAACGAGTCACCGCTGAGGAGAATGGACGAGTGCCTATATTGGACGATGTCGGGATTGCGCCGTAAGACGTTGAGGGCTGGGGGTCTATTACAGCAGACTCTACAGAACGGGTGGGGGCTGTGGAGGAAGTACAAGGGGTCGAGGAAGCTGATGTAGGGTTGGTAGCGTAAGACGTTGAGGGCTGGGGTTGTACCGCGGATTGTCCTTCAACCGGCGCATATTTCGCGCGCTTTATACCTGACGTGAAGGACTCTTCAGCGTGTCGCCGCTTTGAGCGTGCCGCCGTTGAGGGTATGGGCCCTGTAGATGCACGGCCAATGGATTCATCCGTGATGTCGATTATGGTGGGCTGTACATCGTCGTCATTCACGGTTCTGTGGAAGAAGAAAACAAAATATAAGGAGCAGAACTCGTTATTTGTGATATTCTGTAAATGAGTCACTTAGGGGTGTGACGTGTTAGAAATGGATGCTGTAGAAAAATTCAGATTCACGAGCCCATCCACATGTATTATATCTGGACCTACAGGATGTGGTAAAACGGTGTTTGTTTAAAATTATTAAAGAAAAGGGTGAAATGTTCTCAAAATTTGTGCATAAAGTTATATGGTGCTATTCGACATACCAGTCAGTGTTCAACGAGTACCAGGACGATGTTTTGTTCCATAAGGGGGTCTATGACGTTAATTCACTAAAGGGAAATGAACATACAGTCATCGTAATTGACGACCTCATGTTGGAGATGGATAAAACGTTTGCCGAGACATTTACAGTATTCTCCCACCACCTTAACATAAGCGTGTTCTTCATCAATCAGAATCTATTTTTCAAAAATAGATACATGCGCGAAGTATGGTTAAATACACAATATCTAGTCTTATTCGTTCAACGTAGAGATGTGTCACAAATTGGGGTATTAGCCAGTCAAATGTTCCCGAGTCAGCGTAAGGAGTTTTTGGAGGTTTATAAAGAGGTCACAAAGCAACGTTATGGATATTTACTTTGTGACCTTCACCCGCGAAACACGTTTAGGGTGCTTCTAAGAACGAATATATTTCCAAACGAGCCTGAAACCGTGTACATTCCAGGATGATGAATAGGCTAAAGAAATACCGTGAATTAATAAAAATCTATCAACGACTGCCTCGGTCGTTGCAACAGATGCTTGCTAAAAATATCGACTCTGACTTTTTAAAAGGCATCTGCGAAATCTGCCTGAATGTTATAAAATGTAATGTTCCAATGAAATCCTGTCAGAAGGCTCGCTTACGTCGTTACAAGAACATAATACGTACGCTCGCCCATAAAAGTCAGACTGTGGGTAAGAAAAAGCGTATTATTGTACAAAGAGGCGGTTCGTTCCTACCCATCTTATTTTCAATTTTGGGTCCTTTACTGACTAGACTATTAAACAGTGAAAAGACGCCTGATGAGAAAAGGGTTTTGTATCAAGAGGCTTTGCAGAAATTTCTTCACGAGTACGATTATAAGCATCCTACAGAGCTCCCAGTGAGGCACAGCTCGAGTAGCGCTGAGCATAGTGGTACAGGGCCTGAGCAATCAAAGAGTAGCGGAACACAGCACATCGAACATGTGCTAAAAAACAGCCTCCCCCATACATTGAGGAATAAAGGGTTAAGTCTTTATAATCTATTGAGTGAGGACCCCGTCATACAGTGGGCAGACACAGGCGAGGTCATTGTTGATGGATCAAGGGTGCAAGGGTCCAATATCGTTGATATTGTTCATGATCTGGTGAGAAAGTGGGACAGGCCATCACCAACAGGATGGAGGCATATTAAGGCAAGACTACAGCAAATAAATGTCCCCAAAACATTGATAGGTAATCTGAATAGGTTAAAAGACTTGGAGCATGCATCGCACGTGTCACAACTGAGTACACCTTCACCCACAACAGCTGCAGTGTCTCTGAAGAGAAGAAAGAAGAGAGTAGAAGGCCAACCTTATCCACGTGCCTCTAAAATACGCAAATGGCTAACGTATTAAGTAAGCACTATTATGACATTTCTAGCCCAGCATCCTATGGTGGCGTTAATAGACTGTACAGAGGTACTTATGGTGTAAGGAAAAAGGATGTTGAGAGATTTTTGCGTGCCCAGGATGCTTACACACTTCATAAACCGGTGAGAAAAAGGTTTAAAACAGCAAAGACAACAGCCGCTTCGATTGACTCTATTTGGCAGGCAGATTTAACAGACATGCAAAGATATTCGGTGTACAACGATGGTTACCGCTACATCCTATTCATAATAGATGTATTCTCTAGATACCTGTGGCTAGTTCCCCTGAAAAATAAATCGCCTGAAACAGTCGCTAAAGCACCAAAACACTGATGTTGAAAGAAAACAGGATTCCAGGCTATTTTTGTACGGACATGGGGAAAGAATTTATAGGGCGAGCTTTTCAGAACATGTTGTCAGAGTTTAATATCAGCTATTACACTTCCAACTCTATACATAAAGCATCTTTAGCTGAAAGAGTTCAACGTACCATAAAGGAACGCATGCACCGTTATTTTACACATAAAAGCACGCTCAGATATATAAACGTTCTCGATTCACTGGCTTCATCCTACAACCGCTCACACCACCGTACGATCGGTACAACGCCTAACGATGTTTTAGAAAGAGGCAGGCGTCCGAGAAGTGATGGACCACCACCACCACCACCACCACAATCTGTGCGTTTCAAAATCAATGATTATGTAAGGTTGTCACGTTCGGGAAATAAATTCGCGAAGGGTTTTGAGCAAGGATGGACACGCGAGATTTTTAAAGTTAGGGCTATGAGGCCTAAAGGCGAGATAATGATGTATTACGTTGAAGATTTGAATGGGGAAGAAATCTCGGGGTTTTACCGCGAGGAACTTCAGAAAGTGGCATTTAATTTAGGAAAAAATGTGTTTAAAATTGAGAAAATTTTAGCAACCAAAGGTACAGGAAAGAGAAAAATGTACCTGGTGAAGTGGCTAGGTTACCCAGAAAGCTTCAATACCTATATAAAAGCTGATGCAGTCATGAAGCTTAATTAGTATGCAGCATGGCCCCCAACCATTTCTACGTCACGCTCCCGTCCTCATCGTCCCTGTCTGTACACCCTAACAATACACTAGCCAATTTTGTAACAGAACTCCATGGTCCCATTGAATTGGGTCGTGATTCGTATGAGGTGGGGATATGTGAAATTCAGCTGGATACCGTCTTTTTAAATATTGATATAAAGATGCCGTTTTTACAATTCTTAGAAACTGTGATGAGTGTGCAAAAGCCGGGGTAACTCGGGATGAAACTATACGTATCGCCCGGACTAAGGTCGCACAGTTTTTCAGTACAACTGTGACACTAGGACCGGGCGCTATGGTTCGGTTGAGGATGTTGTGAGAGACTTAAACATATGTTTAAAAAACTCACACCTTACGAATGATTTAATATACGAATCGTAAACAGAGGAGGCACTGCACATACTCTAATGCTAAAATCAAACTAACAGAAATCTTAAAGACGGAAGAGTGTTCAAAATTATAACCGAGGGGCGTTATCGAGCAGCCTTCCAAAGAGACACCTTTCACGAGGCACCGGATGACTTGTCCAACTTAGTGTATCAGTTGAAGATGGAGAAATTGGATGTAAGCTCTCAGCCTCCAGACATGTGCTATATTTACAGCAATATAGCGGAACACCAGTTTGTTGGGGATACCCAGGCACGACTGCTGCGCGTAGCGCACATTCCCAACCATAGAGGACGGAGCTTGAGTATTACATATGACAGACCCCATTATGTGATTGTCTCAACTAATCTAATAACTAATATCTCAATATATATAAGAACGATTGAGGGTAAAAATTTCCCATTCGGCGACGGGAGCTTAACAGTGAAGCTACACTTTCGGAGCACTGAGTTATAATGTCCAGGAAACCATTCACGTTATACCGAGGGGTGAGATACCAGCGTGATAGTGGATTTGGGTCCATTTTTTCATCCATACTGCGCACAGCTGTACCACTACTAAAGAGGGGGGGCTAGGTACCTTGGGAGGAAGGCGTTACAAACAGGTTTTAACGCAGCAGAGGAAATGCTCGCGGGAACTAAACCTAAAGAAGCTCTAAAAAAACATTTAAAACGTGCACGGGATGAAATCATCAAAGATGCTAAGAGAAAAATGCGTGGCGGAGGAAAGAAGAGAATTGATAGGAAGAAGGGGGTACCAACACGTGGTGTAAAGAAGAGAACTGTTAGGAAGAAGGGGTCCCGTGGTATCAAACGTAAAAGGGCGCCAAAAAAGAAGTGTTCTAAGCGTATGAGAACTATGACCGATCATTTTTTTAACTGATATAAACTGCGGACGCTACTCTCACGAATCATAGATTAACTGATACTCGTCGGGGGTGGTGGCACTGTTTCTAACTCACCACGGCACGTTTCATTCATCCTTGCAGTTCACAGTGCTGTAAATCGGAGCTATCCCTCTTTGAGCTGCCTCCAACTCAAGTTTCTATTGAGCACAGTGACTTTATTACAATTAACCCTTTAAACACGATTAGTTCACCCAGTGCCCCTATAGAGTTCGTGATACCCAGCCCAGGCCCTTACTTTTTTTATCCCAGTTGTATGGACACGTACACTAAACTACGCATAGCTCATTCTGATGGAACGGATTGCGATGATAATTATGCTGCATACCCCGAAACAAACTTTCTGCACACCATATTCAGCCAATGTGACGTATATTTAAATCAGACTAACATCTCGGAAGGCACGGGGTACTACCACCTACGATCGTATCTGGTAAATGTCCTCAACTTTTCAAAAGAAGCGAAGGATACCTTTTTGTCTGCCGAGGGGTATTACCACACTAAAGATGAGGGTAGTATAAAGGATAAATTTAAAAATTCTTAAAAAAAGATATATGAATGTTTTGGACGCCTGCACACGGACTTTACATTCCAGGAGAAGTTGCTTATGAACGGGGTAGATATGAAATTGAAGCTTATCCGCACGAGCCCTGAGATCTGTATAAATCTTGGCGCTGATCCATATCATGGAGGCATATTTGCGTATACGCCGAGTGAAGCTAACTTCCGCGAAACATATAGAAATTGAGAAAGAACTGTTACACACCACAGTGAAATACCCAATTAACAGGGTACAGATCAAACTGTACACGATCCCCACAGGATTGGCATGGAAACAGATAGAAAACATCGCTCTCGGAGTACTGCCTAAAAGGATTTTAATTGGGATGCAAGACCACGCTTCGACGAATGGGGATTATAAAAAGAGTGCCTTGAAGTTTGAAAATTTTGGGCTTAAAAATATTACTTTATATATCAATGGCGTCGCATTGGGTGGGACAATGAATATGGACTACTTGTCAGATGCTGTGTTCCCGCTCTGCGCGAGAGCATACAGCAGTTTAGCCCATAACACAGGGGTGTGTGACGAACTTAGAATCGGCCTAACACAGAAATAATTTGTGGATCAGTTTAATATTTACTCATTTGACGTTACGCCTGACTTGACTGCTGGCGTAAGCACCCATTTAAACCCGCAGCAGACCGGTGCGATTTCAGTGCGTTTGGATTTCGCCAAGCCTACAGACGCGCCTATTAGTGTACTAATGTATCTAGAGACACAGTCCCTAATAGAACTGGACCGTTTCCGTAATATAAGCACAGATTTTTAAAATGGATGCAAATACACTCCAGAGAGGGATGAAAAGTGACTGTTTCGCGCGTTCCAAATTTATCGTTTTTTTTGCAAAGAATGAAATAATGAAGCCGCCTAGCACGAGAAACTGACACGGGACAATCGTTAACACCGACATTGCGGGTGGCGAGGGAATTCACTGGTTTGCGATTTATTTTAAAACTAAGGAAAGAATGTATTATTTCGATTCACTCGGGCTCCCCCCATGGCATGACTCGATAATCGTAAATTTTATCGCGCAATTACGTGTGCCTGAGATAATTTGGGCCCCATATCAATTTCAAAGCTTTTACAGCGAAACATGTGGGCTATATTGTATCTTGTTTCTCATACACATGTCGCGCGGGAAGGGATTTGTGAATTTTTTAAAATTATTCGATTTGTGTGACACAAATATGAACGATAAATGTGTATGCAGACAGATAAATAAAAAATTCTCACATGTTGCAACCCCCTGTAATTTGTAAGCTCTATATTGTGTAAATCTGTATATACATTTGTAACAATAAAGAATTGGGCGCTGCCCCTTTTTGTACATGTTTAATAAATGAAAATAATGTGTTTTGTTAATATCCTAAAAAATACTTACGTAATCTCTGCAACGACAGCGCATTCGGATGAGCGGTTGTGTGACAATACCATGACATCTGATTCGCAGCGTGGTGTAGATACCACTTCGTTCGCCACCCTTTCTCCAAAAGTTTTTATAATCTCTTCTAACTCCGTTTCGCTCCTGCAAAATAAAGAGAAAATTATTTTTAAAAACGAATGCACTTAAAAGTGCATTCGTTTCTAAAAACCTAGCTGTACAAGAAATATAAACATACCATATATATATATATATATATATATATATATATATATATATATATATATATAAATAAGGAAAGAGTGATAAAAGATGTAGAGAATAACTGAAAATGCTTTGCAATTATGGCTTCTTTATAAGATAACACCGATTGAAACGTTATATATATATAGGTTGTGAATAAGGCCAGGTTATATTATAAACGAGAAAAGAGCCGGTTAAATCAATGAGCATAATTTACCTTGTAGAAAAGTCTACCTACTTTTAAAATACTATACGGGATCAAAACACTCACATTAGCTCGTCTACAAATTCGGGATCGCTTGGCTGACTATGATTCAATACTGTAACCTCTGCATCGCTGGGTGGGGTGCTCGGCGAAGCACTCGCTCTCCTTTCGCCGAAAGTGTTTATAACACGGTCTAACTCCGTGGCGGTCCTGTAATTAAAATAATTGTCATGGATTTGAGGCGAATAAAAGTGATGGCTAAAATTATTTTTAAAAACGAATGCACTTCTTAAAAGTTTAATATTTCTGAAAACCTAGCTGTACAAGAAATATAAACATGCCATATATAGGTCGTGAATAAGGTATAAACTATTTTCAAAACGTTTTTGTAATGGGTCTTATAAATCTAATTAATAGTGAGTAACTACCAGGTTATATTATAAACGAGAAAAGATCCGGTTAAATCAGTTAATATAATTTATCTGCACAATAGAACCGTATATCTCGACATTACCCAAACAACACACACACACACACACACACACACATATATATATATATATATATATATATATATATATATATATATGTGGGAATATGCATTAAATAAAAGCCTGCGACAAGTTAACTGAACTGGGGTATAGAAGCGAGACGTGAAAGCTGCAAAGACTACTACATGTCTAATTGAATAAATTCTAAAAAAATATGGACTTGAAAACATTCAAGCTTCTCGATATCTCATCACTGTTTACGCTATATATATATATATATATATGAAAATTATTTCACGAAAGTAACACGTGAAAAATATTTATGATGAATAAAACCACGAAGGAAAGGAAACACAAAATGGTGCTCAAGCGCTTTCGTCTAATGACATCCTCAGGAACACTGAAGTACATAAAAAGGTTACAGCCTATATATAGGTTACAGAAAGAAAAAAATAAAAAATAAATAACATACATACACACACACACATATATATATATATATATACATACATACATATCTATATATACAAATACATACATACATACATACATACATATATATATGCAATAAACAGAGAAGTAAAAATAAAAAATAAAAAAAATAAATAAATTAAAAATTAAAACCTTAAAGGATTACCAGTGAGGCGTACAGATTTGTAAGGAAAAATATCGATTTTTAGCACAAGATCAAATGGATTATAAAAATACAAATTTATACTGGAACTCTGCCCGGGTTTTAACACACTGCTGCCTATGGTCAGGTTTCGATATATATAAAAAAATAAAATGCAAATTAAAAGTTAATAAAGTAGCAGACAAGTTTACCAAAGATTTAATGTTTTACCCTTCTTATCTAAATCTGTTTTAAAGGAATTCAAAATAACAGGATCGAGTTGAAAAAGACCTTTGCTATGATGTTGAAGTTATTTGAAAGTTG
Source organism: Bathynomus jamesi (assembly GCA_023014485.1). Lineage (NCBI taxonomy): Eukaryota > Metazoa > Arthropoda > Malacostraca > Isopoda > Cirolanidae > Bathynomus > Bathynomus jamesi. The sequence continues at coordinate 243,461 of JAJOZX010003571.1, read as the reverse complement.
GATAATGGCAGACTCAAGAATATTTCTATTAACAATGTTGCTTGAATGGAATAAAACTGAAGCATTATTCCAATCAATACAGTGGGCTAACTCTGACAAATGGACAAAAAGGGCACTGGACAACTGTCCTGTTCTAACGGAATATTGATGCTGTTTTATACGTGTGTGCAAATCCTTTCCCGTCTGACCTATGTAAAAGGAATCACATTGTTTACAGCCAATTTTATAGATAATGCCTGAATTATTGGTAGGGCTATTTTTTATTATGATATTTTTCACAATATTGTTATATGAAAATACTACATTAATATCCAAAAGTTTAAGTACATTAGCAATGCCTAAAAAGCCCGGGAAAAATGGAAGTACTAAAATATTTTTTGACAAAGTACGAGTGTTAATATTGACACGATAGAAAGTTCGTTTTGCCTTGTTGAGACAAGATTCCATAAACGCAGATGGATAACACAAATCACTTCCAATACCGTTGATTTTTTCCAATTCGGCATCATAATAAAAAATAGCCCTACCAATAATTCAGGCATTATCTATAAAATTGGCTGTAAACAACGCGATTCCTTTTACATAGGTCAGACGGGAAAGGATTTGCACACACGTATAAAACAGCATCAATATTCCGTTAGAACAGGACAGTTGTCCAGTGCCCTTTTTGTCCATTTGTCAGAGTTAGCCCACTGTATTGATTGGAATAATGCTTCAGTTTTATTCCATTCAAGCAACATTGTTAATAGAAATATTCTTGAGTCTGCCATTATCCAACTTTCAAATAACTTCAACATAAGCAAAGGTCTTTTTCAACTCGATCCTGTTATTTTGAATTCCTTTAAAACAGATTTAGATAAGAAGGGTAAAACATTAAATCTTTGGTAATCTTGTCTGCTACTTTATTAACTTTTAATTTGCATTTTATTTTTTATATATATCGAAACCTGACCATAGGCAGCAGTGTTAAAACCCGGGCAGAGTTCCAGTATAAATTTGTATTTTTATAATCCATTTGATCTTGTGCTAAAAATCGATATTTTTCCTTACAAATCTGTACGCCTCACTGGTAATCCTTTAAGGTTTTAATTTTTAATTTTTTTTTTTTTTAAATTTTTTATTTTTACTTCTCTGTTTATTGCATATATATATGAATGTATGTATGTATGTATGTATTTGTATATATAGATATGTATGTATGTATATATATATATGTGTGTGTGTGTGTGTATGTTATTTATTTTTTATTTTTTTTCTTTCTGTAACCTATATATAGGCTGTAACCTTTTTATGTACTTCAGTGTTCCTGAGGATGTCATTAGACGAAAGCGCTTGAGCACCATTTTGTGTTTCCTTTCCTTCGTGGTTTTATTCATCATATATATATATATATATATATATATATATATATATAAGCTACTTACATCTCAATTGAATTGATTGTGGATTCGCGCAGTTCGTCACAATTTTCCGCAATGCTCTGAGACGAGAAAAGTTCGCGGGTATCTGACACTGAAAAGATACACTGCCGCATGACTGCCGTGATCTCCTTCAAAAAACAGCTCGGGAGAGTTATAGAGATTCGCCATTGTTGCGGGATTCGATAGCCGGAGAAACTGGATCTATGCATTGAAGTGCCCCATTTATAAGGGGTATATGTTACCGCCCACAAGCGGGGTCCATAGCTTCTTATTTGGTCGCTGCGAGAATTGGGGCGGAGTTTAGGACTTGGTCAAGCATTTTCAACCAACCCGAGAGCAACGCTCCCTTTTCACGAGCAATGAATGGGAGGAGCCACGAAGGGTAGGGCGTGGTTTAGGCATATGCATATTAAAAAACGAGAACATTCAGGTATACCGCGCGGTGATTGGTAGACAGCCATCAGGGCTGGGTGGAGCATCATACCCTTTTGTTGGATATACCGGTTCATTCACGTATTCCTGGATTTCGAAAAGTTTTTTTTTTACTTAGGTTTGGCCGAGAAACACCTGCATATTGTGAGATAATGGGGTTTTGTCTGGCATTAATACAATCATATTCGCCGAAAGGTGGACCTGCGACCTTTTGACGGGTAGAACAAAGCTTTGTCCGCATTTGCCGATATAAAGCGTGCCTTTTCCCAGTTGGCAAAAGCTTTTTCTACAAATGTTAATAATTAAACCGTGTGTATATATATATATATATATATATATATATATATATATATGTGTGTGTGTGTGTGTGTGTGTGTGTGTGTGTGTATTGTTTGGGTAGTGTCGAAATATACGGTTCTATTGTTCCCCATCTAGACTTATTTTCGGGAAGGAAATGTGTTTACAAGTTTCCAGAACTTTTGTTGTTCTCTACCCTTCTGGTATAATTCAAATTGGAATATTTTTCTCTATTTTTCTGTGTTGTATTGTGCATGTCGCGAACGCTATCAGCCATACGGTTCATTTGTGGGTGATGATTCGTGATCCTCGACCTGAAAACACCCGCGTATTGGTTTTAAAAATAGCATAAATAACAAATTATATTTTTAGGACACTCTGAATAACATGTCCTGTCTGTGGCGCGCTGGGTGTGTGTGTGTGTGTGTGTGTGTGTGGTTCTCTCTCTGTAAATATATATATATATATATATATATATATATATATATATGTATGTTTTTTTCTTTTCACGCATATTATATATTTGTTTTGGAGTTCTATAACTTTTAAATAGAATAGTTACAAACTTATAATTAATATGAACATTGCTAGATAATCTGAATAGGATATATATATATATATATATTTGTATTATTTGGCCATATATATATATATATATATATCCCGGGTGCTACCCCGGTTAACATTTCATTTCATAATATAAATAAACGGTGTAATGGTGGTCTTCGGTTTGAAAAAACCCAAAACATCCCGCGTATTGTGTGATATGCTAAATTGATTTTAAAAATAGAATAAATACCAATTTATATTCATTTATAAAATGAAACCCTTTACCTGTACATTTACAAAATTTATGAAAGGTTAAATAATGGTTTTAAATAAGTTATAATAAAAGACAAAACAGCGATATATTTTTTTAATATTCATTTAGCCGGATCATATATATATATATATATATATATATATATATATATATACTTTAACTGTACATTTACAAAATTTATGAAAGGTTAAATAATGGTTTTAAATAAGTTATAATAAAAGACAAAACACAACGATATATTTTTTTAATATTCATTTAGCCGGATCATATATATATATATATATTATATATATATATATATGTAAAGCATAGTTAGCAAAAGCGCCAGAGTGCTGAGCTAAAACATCCCATCCCTTTAAAAACAGAATGATGTAACGGTGTTTTATTGAATAATTTTTCGTGTTTTAAACAGTTTGCTGTAACGTCGTTTTAGTGATTCCTTGTACACAATAATATATTTTATTTGGTTGGGTGATTGTATGTTTCAGTGGGTGATTGTATTTTTCAGCAGGGTGGCACTGGCTCTTGTCTTTATAAAGGATTTACATTTAATTGCCAATATTCTGAAGTTTTTTATTTTTTTATTTTTATTTTTTATTGTATCAAATTTACAATAAAAAAAAAAAATATATATATATATATATAACCCATTTTACTTTAAAATTTTGTATAAAGCTCTGAAGATGTTCAAAGTATATGAACGAAACGCGTCAGCAGAAGAAAAAATGAAGACAGTATTCTTAGCATACTGCAAATTCTTATCTAGAATTATTAAAAAAAAACTCAGTTCTGAAAATAAATACTATTCAGAATATTGGAAATTAAATGTAAATCCTTTATAAAGACATAGGCTGATATCGACTTTCTAAAATTTTGCCTCAATAATCAGCTGTTTCCTAATTTTCTAAACATAAGACTTTACGACAAAACAGCTCACAAAGAAAAGTCTACAGAAAACTTCAAAACGCAACTTCTCAAACGCGAAATTGTGAAACAGAAAGATAAATTAATCAACCTTAAAAAGACGAAACAAGAAACCCAACAAGACTAAAACATGAAGAAAAATGTCTAAACAATATATTAAAGAGGCACATAAAACCGATGGATAAAGAAAAAACATCAATGTTAACATACACTATAAAAACAAAAAGTTATCACGACATTTTTTGACGCGTAACAAAAACCCTGATAAGCAACAACATGTGTGGTACCAATTTACATGTCCTGTAGTTGACTGTACAGTGTATATCGACTTACATTGGTTACACCACAAACCACATTAAAGAGAGAGCATACCAACATAAATATCGTCCAAGTAAAATTAACGAACAATACAGAGTAGATCTTAAAATATTAAATTTAAAAAATATCTCACAAAACTTTCAAATCTTATACTCATCACATAACGTACAAAAACTAAAAATTGCCCTTTACATTAAAATGAAAAAAAACGGAAATTAATATAAAATTTAATGAACTTTCTAATATTCTTAAATTAATTTGAAATTGTATCAAATTTACAATAAAAAAAATATATATAACCCATTTCGCTTTAAAATTATGTATAAAGCTCTGAAGATGTTCAAAGTATATGAATGAAACGCGTCAGCAGAAGAAAAAATGAAGACAGTATTCTTAGCATACTGCAAATTCTTATCTAGAATTATTATTAAGAAACTCAGTACTGAAAATAAGAAACTATTCAGAATATTGGAAATTAAATGTAAATCCTTTATAAAGACAGGCTGATATCGGCTTTCTATTATTATTATTATTATTATTATTATAAAATAAGATAAAAGTTTTATTTCTCCTCTTTATTTCTAAGTTAAGGTTGTAAAATTGTAACTATACAGTGGCACTCATAAGTATTCGTACAGAGAAATATTTCAGTTATATTCGTCCTCATCTTTTTTACTATGGATATCGTAGTTATAGAAAATTTACCATTCGCTTGGAAAAATTTAACAAATAAAAAAAATTAGTTTAACTCCAACATATACATAATTAACTCCAACATGTACATAATAACTCCAACATATACATAATAATAATATAAAACATCAACAAATTTGAGGAAGATAAATAAAGTTAAAATGCGAAGGTTTTTGTCCATTTATTTACAAAATTATTTAATATACGATACTTTGTGTATACACCTTTTGCTTGAATGACTTCAGTAATTTGTTTTGGGTATTTTTCTACAAGGTTTCGACATCTCTCAGTAAAAAATTTAGCTCATTCTTCTAAAGAAAATTGTTGCAATTCATTCAGATTCGAAGGGTTTCTCTTGCGGACAGCGAGTCATGTGGAGTGAATTGAGATCTAGGCTTTGACTGGGCTACTCGAGAAGCTTGAAGTTCTTTTGTTGAAGCTATTTCATTGAGCTTTTACTTTTAAGTTTTGGGTCATTATCTTGTTGCAGTACCGATTGCGACCCAAACTCCCAAACAGAAGGCAATACATTTTCTCCTAAAATTTCCTGATATTTCTTCGAATTCAAGATTCCATTGATGATAACAAGCTTTCCTGGATCAGAAGCACTAAAGCATCCCTAAAGAAACCCAAAATGCCTATTGTGACGCCCCAATGCTACCCCAGACTAATGACACCCAAATTAAAAAATTTTACTTTACATTATATGACAAAACAGCCTTAATACTAGTAAGACAATATTACACGAACTTGCCAATCTTTTAACTTTACTTTGAAAATGATTTTCTTACGACTTTATTACACACCCACATTGAACTTTAATTCTCAATTAGTTGGACCAAAATGAGCGAATTTGTTACAATTGGAAATTTTATTAATGATTAGCATCTACAATTTAGTAACTATTATATCCATTTAGGTGTGTACACAATTTCTCAGTAAATTTATATAGATCAATGAAATAAATTTTGAGGACTAAAATTGACTAATTAACCTTCTGCATTAAGTTGTAACTTGTGTAACTTGTGCCCATTACCAAGATCTAGAAACACACTATTGGGCCATCGTCATGCAGGCCATATCAATGTTAACACCACTTGTGAGTATTGTTCATTCACGCTTTGTTTAACACTTTATGCACCAAAAACTTTCGGATCATATGTAGAATTCGGACCCCAGCCTTTTTTAGTTAGCTTTATAAGGCTAACTAACGAAAATATCATGACCTAACCTAACCAATCGTCAAGGGCGTACAGTTAACCTAACGATTGGTTAGGTTAGGTCGTGATATTTTCGTTAGTTAGCCTTATAAAGCTAACTAAAAAAGGCTGGGGTCCGAATTCTACATATGATCCAAACTTTCTTTTAGAATACCACACAAAATGAATGAACCTTATTTCTGCATATGAAGCCCTTAGGCTTAGTTTCGAAATAAATTAGTTTCTTTAAATGGGCAACCAACAATTGAAACAGATTGTTTTACTTGCAGATACTTCAGAGAATCCTCCAATGCTCTTGCCTCTGGAATTTTATATTTGTGCCAGCTTGCAACTTTTCCCAGTACCCACTAGGAATTTCTCCTATTTTTCACTTATCTGTGGGTGGGTTCCTTATGTCCTCTACACCTGTCCAAGCTGGAGTTACTAGCAAACCGACAAGCTCTTCCAGGGCTTTTTTTAAAGCACTTTGTAGTAGTGGACCATATTAAAAAAAGGGCATATATTTATTTAGGCTCAATTACGACAAAAATATAAAAACTACCATAACGACATGAAGAAATGAAAGAAACACTTTATTGAAGATGTTAAAAATCAAGTATATTTTATAGAGTGCTTAGAGTAGCTGAAAATGATCCATCAGTGAAAAATTTAACAGCAAATTCTATTCCTTGATACGCTTCACTTGGCTCCCGATATCAGCAGTCTTGTTTTCTCAAAGTACAGCTCTCTCTTCTTCCCTAGACACTTCTCCTGTTGTTAGTGACTAGTAGGCCAATAGAATACCACGAGGGGGCCAACACCAAGGGATAGTGGGTCAAATGGCCCACCACTATGTATGTTAAAAAACGTCTTGCGCTCTTCAGTGTCTCCACCTATTATGCCTTATGATGTGCCCAACAATCTCATGGCAGAATGAAGGAAATTTTTTGTTTACTTTGTGTCATGCCCCAAATCAGTTTTGCTATACACTAGATTTCATACTAAAATTCATCAGATCCGCTTTTCACACACCGCACCGAGTTTGACATACTACACGAATAAATGTACGAAGACGTTTGTATTTTAACGTTTAATTATTTTCCTCAAATTCTTTGATGTTGGAATTCAACTAATGTTTTTATTCGTTAAATTTTTCCAAACGAACGGTAAATTTTCCATAACTATCTTATGCATGGTACAAAAGATAAGGACGAATATAACTGAAATATTTCTCTCTACGAATACTTATGAACGCCACTGTGTCGGGGGGCTGATCCCCTAAATTCTGCCCTAAAGGTCTCGGAGTACGGCGATGTCTACTACAGAAGGGATTCTGCAGCAGTCCGTGTCCACAGATTGTATGTTGCAGCTGTTCAGAACTTGGGCTGCGCATCGCAGAGTCTTGTTCCTGTTGTCCTTCTCAACCGTCTCTTACACCGCTTCTCGATTCTTTCTGTCCAAAGAAGGTACCATGATACAATCATAATAGGATACAGGCCTCTCTCTCTCTCTCTCTCTCTCTCTCTCTCTCTCTCTCTCTCTCTCTCTCTCTCTCTCTGTTCGATGTACCGCGACAGTCGTTGCCGATAGAATAGACAAACTAAGCGCGTTTAAGGCTCCTGGGCCAGACCAGTTTCTCCCCAGAGTGTTGCGGGAGGTGCGCGACCAGGTGGCGCCCCACCTGGCTATAGTCTTCAACAAATCGTTGGAGACGGACCAGGTGCCTGGTGACTGGAGGGAAGCCAACGTGACCCCTATCTTTAAGAAAGGGGATCACGAAAGTTCAGGGAACTATCGTCCCATTAGTCTCACTTCAGTTGGAGGTAAATCATTAGAGGGGATAATAGCGGATAGGATCGTTGACCATTTGGATTCCTACAAGCTGCTTGGGGACTCCCAACATGGGTTTAGACGGCATAGGTCGTGTCTCACCAACTTGCTCGAGTTTTTCCACGTCATGTTCAGTGAGTACGATAAGAGTAGGGCGATTGATATACTTTATCTCGACTTTCAGAAAGCCTTTGATAAGGTACCTCACCGCCGGCTAATAGCGAAAGTGCGCGCGCTGGGTATCGGTGGGGAAGTAGGTAGGTGGATTGAAAACTGGCTGAAGAATAGGCGGCAGAGGGTTATAATTAAAGGGGCCAGTTCTGGTTGGGCCTCGGTCACTAGTGGGGTTCCTCAGGGTTCCGTTTTGGGGGCCACTATTGTTTATCATTTACATAAATGATATAGACGGTGGCATCGTCAGTCGGATCGCCAAATTCGCTGATGACACCAAGCTTGGGGCCAATGTTGGGACGCCCGAAGCGATCGAGGAACTGCGTGCGGACCTAGGTAGGATAGGAGAGTGGTCCGAAAAATGGCAAATGCCGTTTAACTTGGGTAAATGCAAAGTGATGCACATTGGCTATGACAATCCCAAGTCGGACTACTCGATGTTGGGGAGTAATATCGAGGTGACTGATTTGGAAAAGGACTTGGGTGTGCTAATTAGCAGCGACCTTAAGTTTACCAAACAGTGCGTAGAGGTGGAAAAGAAAGCCCAGAAGCTGTTGGGTTATATCAGGAGGCAATTTCAGTTTCGGAACAAGGAGATTGTGCTCTCTCTGTACAATTCCTTGGTTCGGCCGCACCTGGAGTATGCCGTGCAGTTTTGGTCGCCCACCCTCAGGAAAGATATTGAGAGGCTGGAGCGAGTGCAGGCGAGGGCCACAAAGTTAATCCCTGTTAGGCATATGGGCTACAATCGACGGTTACGCGCCCTGAACTTGTTTTCGCTGGAAATTCGGAGGCTGCGCGGTCAACTGATCGAAGTTTTCAAGCTCTTACGCGGGTTCAACGATATCGATTTTAGAAGCATGTTTAGTTTAAATGATAACCCAACTCGCAACAATGGTTGGAAGTTGGATTTGAAACGGTTTAGGACTAGTGTGTGTGGGAATTACTTTACGTATAAGATCTGTGACACGTGGAACAGGTTACCTTCAGAAGTTGTGAACAGTTCCTCTGTGGATCAGTTCAAGAAAAGGTTAGACCAAATCTTGCACACTCTTTGAGGGTGTAGAAAATTTTCCCTGGCACCCGTTGCCACTGGTACCTCCTCGGTATGGGCCGCAAGGCCTTTTGAGGTACTTCTTTTCTTTGTAACTCCTCCTTGTAACTCTCTCTCTCTCTCTCTCTCTCTCTCTCTCTCTCTCTCTCTCTCTCTCTCTCTCTCTCTCTCTCTCTATATATATATATATATATATATATATATATTAGTAATGTATGTCACATCCGCATCTGCATCTACATCCGCACCTGCGGGATGCGGATGTTTCGGATGTGTACTATTTACTAAATTGCTATTTTTGAAGCACAATTTGCCCCTCATTCAGTTCAAATACTAAAACTTGTGCAGCCTTCATTTGATCTTTAATGCAACTGGCAATGTCGCCCATGATTCCATATTATTTATATATATATATATATATATATATTTTTTTTTGTAAATTTTGTAAAGATTCTGCAGTGTGTAAAATGCATGTCTGTGTAGCGAAGAATAGAGGGAGAAATGTGTGTTTGAGAGCATGCTGGACTGCTCACAGGGTAGATAGGACACGGAAAAAGATCAACTAAAGAGGGCTGTGACAGAAGAAACGAGAGTTGCAGGACTCCCTATCTTCTGTCTAACGTCCCCGCTGGAGTACTTCCCTGGACGATTGGTGTCTACAATCTCCTCCTTATATATATATATATATATATATATATATATACACAGGGTGTTTCATAACATGTGGGACGCACTTTCAGGATGGATTCAGAACCTGAAAACAATAAAAAAAGTTTATTAAACAAATGCCAGAAATCGCTTTGTTTCCGAGTTATAGCTCGTTTTGTGTTCCAGCAATTCTTTCCGCAAATTGTTTACAAACATTGCTTGCCGATAGTGTGAGTATGTACGAGACTTATTTCATGTATGGCCTTGCCGATTGTAATGTTTCGTACACTCTATGACATGTTTCAGTCAGTCAGAGGTGTATCACGGTGTTTCATTGTTCGTATTCGTAACTTCTTACCGTGAATAAGTGCAGTCCAGTGAAAATAAAGAACTTAAAAGTTTTTGTGCTATTCAGTGATAGTTTGCATTTGAAATGAGAATGGAGGCTTATTCAAACAGAGAAATGGCAGACATGCATCTCATGTATGGACTTGCCGAGTGTAATGCGGCCGCAGCAAGACGTCTGTATGCGGAAAGGTTTCCGAATCGCCGTCTGCCAGATAAGAAGACCTTTCAGAGAATAGACGAGCGTCTTGGTGATACAGGATCATTCAACATGCGAGTTTCAGATGGTGGTAGACCAATCAGCGCCAAAACTGTTGAGTTAGAGGAGCGGGTCCTGAATCGCATGGAGGAACATCCTAGTGTCAGCCCCCGAAGGACAGCAGCAGCAGAGGGTGTAAGATACACAACTGTGTGGAGAATTTTACGGGAACAGTTTTACCCATATCACATTCAGAGAGTACAAGGCCTTACTGAAGCTGATTTCCCACCACGAGAGGCTTTTTGTACTTGGTTCCTTCAACAGTGTGCTCGCGATCCTCTTTTTCTATCCTCCGAGTTGTTTTCCTATGAGGCTGCCTTCATAAGAAATGGCGTGATCAATTTTCACAACACTCATCACTGGGCCGAAGAGAATCCGCATGCCATCATCCAGTCAAGGCACCAACAACAATTTAGTATCAATGGACTTATTGCCGACAACTTAATCGGTCCTTTTGTTTTGCCTGGAAGATTAACAGGAGCATCCTATTCCAATTTTTTAAGGAATGATTTAAGCGATTTACTAGATGAAGTTCCTGTTGGTGTCCGACGTCGTATGTGGTTTATGCATGACGGCGCTCCGCCTCATTTTAGTCCAGTAGCCAGAGACTATGTGGATGACCATTTCCTTGATAAATGGATAGTCCGTGGAGGACCCATTGCGTGGCCTGCTCACTCCCCGGACCTGAATCCACTCGATTTTTACCTGTGGGGTCATCTGAAATCCATCGTTTACGTGACACCCATTGACAACGTTCAAATGCTTCGCCAACATGTAGAACAAGATGCCAGAAAATCCGAGCAATACCTGGAATGTTTGAACGCGTCAGTCTCCTTTGACGTTCCTGGGGTCCTCTGGAAGCTGGTTAAGAAGTCTTGGCCACAAGACAACCAAGCTATTTTCCTTCATTGTTGAGGGTGTCCTTTGTCGGGCCTTTAGTTTGGGAACACTACACATTCTACCTTCCTATTTTCCAGTGTTGTTTGGATGTTAATTGGGTTTAGTTTGAGGTTATGTACCAATGTTTTCATTATTTTCCATATGTAAATTATGATGTATCTCTCTCTTCTGCCTTCCAGGAAAGAGTTACAGATTTAATTTATGTAGTCTTTCCCAGTAGTTGATTTATTTGCAGTCATCAATCTTGGCTGTGGAATTCCTGTGGACTTCTTCTAGTTTATTAATTTACTTATTTTTAATGGGTAGCCTACATCAAGACTGAGCAATATTCAAGTTTTAGTACGATCAGTGTTTTCAGCAGGGGAATCATTACCTTCTCGTCCCTTCTTTTGAAGGTTTTCAGTAGCTGTTCCTTAACTCCTTTTGCTTTGTTTATAGCTATATGAATCTGTGTTTCAAATTTCATATCATCAGTCATTATTACCTCCAAAGCTTTTGTTTTCGTGCTTCTCTGAATTTCCTGTTTATCTGGGGCATAGTATACAGTACTACTGTCTAAGTTCCTCATTTCTTCCCTATCTGAAGAGCTAAAATTTCTCTGTGATAAAGTTCATGTTATTGTCTTCTGATCATTTGTATATTCTGTTTGTGTCCCTCGGTATGACTTCCACCTCTTCTGCATTGACGATGTTTATACTGATCTTTGTATCGTCAGCAAAGGATGTTACTATACTGTTGTCGTCTACTTCATTGTCTGTGTCTGTCAGCATGATAATGAATAGGAATGGGGCTAATACTGTTCCTTCTGGAACTGAGTTGCGTAGTTCCGATTCTGATGATAATATACTTTGGAGTTTTACGGCTTGCTACCGTTCCCTGAGAAAGTTTTAGATCCATTTGTCTGTTATTCCCATATGTTTCGTTTTATGTGTTATAATGTCATGATCACACTTATCGAATGCTTTAGCAAAATGCGTATATATTATATCGTAGTTATCACTGCTCTCAAGAGCATCTGTGATATTGCTATAGTGTTCTATTAATTGTGATAGGCACAATCTTCCTGATCGGAATCCGTGCTGGTTCACATTGAATCTTTCCTGTCTCCAAACAAGTCATATATTTTCTTCCTGACTATTTTTTCAAATATTTTGGCGAGATGTCATGCCAGTGACACTGGTCTATAGTTCTTTGCTTGAGATCTATCCCCCCTCCCCTTTATATATAGGAACAATGTTCGCTCTTTTTAGTATCCTTGATATTTCTCCGTATCCAGGGATTTTGTCCATATCCAGTAAAGGGGTGTCTCGTTCTTACAGTTTTCAATCAACAAGGCATTCCATTTGTCCGGACCTGCAGCTGAATATCACTTCATTTGTATAATAGCTTTCACTATATCTTTTGCAGTAAATTGAAAATCAGATATACATTCTCCATTTAATTCCTCTTCAAAAAAGATATTTCTGTCAGGTACTGCTTTTTCTCTATTTGGGGTACTGAAAGCTAATTCATATTGAGTTCTCAATATTTCAGATATTTCTTTTAGATCATCGGTTAGCTCATTATTGTCTTTTCTTAATTAAGCGTGCGATTGTAGTTCGCGTTTTTGTTTTTGCGAAGCTTTTGAAGTATCTTGGATTAACTTTTATTGTTTTCACCGCGTCTTCCGCTTCTCTTTATGAATTAGGGCTTGTATTTCCCTGTCTATACTTTCTAATTTTACTTGTCAGGGCCGTACCCAGGGGGGTTATTGGGTGTCTGTAACCCCCCCATGGTTGTCCCAGAAAATTATATATAGATTATATATCCGATTTCTAAACTGTAAACTCTGTGACCAGGGTGGGGCCTTTGATTATGTCATTAAAACAATACAATAGCCTCAGCATCATGAACTGGCATCTGTTTATTGCATCTGACTTTACACTTCATGGTCATGTAATGTCATATCAGTCTTATAGTGACAGGAAAGGTTCCTCCTCTCCTGAGCTTAATACGTACAGAATGAGTAGTAGTCAGGAATCAGCCATCCAACACGTTGACCATGGTCATTCGTCTTGGATCTGATTTCTTCTCAATTTATAGTCTTAGAGTTTAGATTAAAAATCTCATATTTGCTTCTTTCTTCAGTATTAAAAATCTCAAATTTGCTTCTTTCTTCAGTATGAGTACTTTCTTTTAGTGCTCTCGCCATATTAGTGGATACCTCGATAATGTGGTGGTCTGAAATATATGCTGGTGTTATTTTTATATCATTAATTAAGTTGGTGTTATTTGTGAATACCAGATTGAAGCAGTTATTTTTTCTGGTGTTATCTGTTATCTCCCATGTTAACATAAATTAATTTGTAGCGCTATCAACATTTATGCGTGCTCCTGGTCTTCTCTTGTGCTCTTCTTGTCCTGGTGTATATATACTGTACATTTCTTCCCATTCTTTTGTATTTTATAAATGGGAAATTAAAATTACCGCAGAGTATTATATTCGGGGATGGGATGTTTAAGGCCTTTATTTGGTTTCTGATGTCGGCAATGGCTTCAGAGAATTTTGCAGTTGGAGTGTTTGGAGATCTGTAGATGACTATTACTATCACGTTAAGTTTTTCAATTTAAAACTAAGCGTTCCACGTAACTGTTTGATTTACTTATTATTGTCTCTGTCATATGGCTCTCACGTATGTACAGCGCTTACAAGAAGTCTCGCGCCTCTGTCTCGTCCCAAGCTAGTCTGTTAGGTATAAAATGGGCGGTCCTTATGGCAGCGGAGGTGTGTTCGGATTGGTGCACATAATTGCTCTAACGGTGTAAGAGATATTTAAATTCATGTGTGTATTATGCCATATGATGTGCGTAATAAATAATCATTTTTAAATAGTTGGAGCGTTCAAGGTCATTTGTAATAATCTATAGACTACCCCTCAAGCCCACTCTCAACACTTAGATTCCCCTAAGACACAGGCGTCTTCAAGTAACATGAATGCGTAGAGATCTAAGGTGTTAGATTCCATATTATATAATTTATGTGCTAGGTTTAAGAACGCTGGCATTGAAGGATGGAAGGAAGGGACAGTAAAAGCGATAATAGGTTTAATGAAGGAAGTGGAATGAGGATGGAGGTAAGCGTTGCTATGTCGAAGGAAACGAGGTTGGGTGGGGAATTACGAAGGGAGGAGGAAATGCTAAACACAAACTCAAATATTTATTTTAATGCCCTAGACCTAGAAAGACAAAGAGCAAAATACCTTAAACTAACAATGAATTGACAGAAACAGAAGAGTCTAGTCTTAGACGCACTGATAGGTTTAACGTATGTGGCTAGAGGCCGCCACTCAGAATTACCACTACTACCTAAGTCATAATAAGGTTATTTACTATGACAGAGTAGTCATGAGTAGTTATGGAAATAAAATATGATTATACTGTTGATGGCTGACTATATTCAGTTGGGATATAAACTATTGCTGACAATCTTTGGATCCTTGGCTTTTAAGACGAATTTTTTATGCAAAATAGGAAATTGGCTGATTATTATTACCATTCGAAGGGTTGGTACCCTTCACAACCGAAATCAATTTCAGAAGGGGTGCATGGTATCCTCATTTCCTTTATCGTCCCAGCACGCTTCACATAAGCCATTTACACAAAGATGGAAAGACCGTCTGTGCACCACGAGACGACCCAGGCAATGCGGGGAGCAATGGTGACATTGCATGAATATGGTGTGCCAATAAGAGAAATATCAAGACGACTAGACGTTCATCGAAGCACTGTGGAACGGTGGATTCATCGGTATGAAGCAGAAAGCTCAATCGCTACTTTGCCGAGGTCTGGTCCTCCGCGTTCAATATCTCAAGAGGAAGATGCTGCGATTGTTAATCATGCCAGAGAGCATCCGTTTGTTCCAGCGACGCATATTTACAGACACCTGAACCTTCGTTGTAGCGCAAATACAGTGAACAACAGACTTCACGAGGCAGGGTATTTTTCTCACCGTCCAGCTATAAAACCTGCATTGATGACTGAGCATAAAGAGGCGCGGATGGGATTTGCCTTGCAATACTTGCCGCAGGAGGAAGAATTCTGGAGAAAAGTTGTATACTGTGACGGAAAAACATTTTCAACAGATAGTCATGGTTCCCTGCATTGTTGGAGGCAGCGCGGAAAACGCTATGAAGAAGGAAATGTTTTCCCGAGCAAACGTAGTGGTCACATCAATCTCGGTGTGTGGGGCTGGATGTCTGGCTATGGTGTCGGAGAATTGACTCAAGTAGATGGACGCTTTACTGGACAGCAATATTGTCAGATACTGGAAGAGGTGCTGCTACCCAGTGTTCGTGCGTATCTGGTTCCAGCACCGGAGCCATTTTACTTAATGGAAGATAACAGTCCCATTCATAGGAGTAACGTTGTGAGAGCGTGGTACGAAGATCACCCAAAGATTATTAATCTAATTCTGCCACCACGTTCTCCTGATTTGAATCCGATTGAAAACCTTTGGGCAATAATGATTAACGAATGGGAGCAACGCAATGAAAGGACATTTGAAGCACTTTTAGCTCACACGAGGAATAGTTGGGAGAGCTTACGCCGAACACCAAACATTCCTTACAATCTGGCCTCTTCTATGCCGCAACGATTGCAAGAAATAATTGATGCTGGAGGAAGCTATACGAAATACTGATGTTAAGGCCATGACGTAAATGTGTATCGAATATATATTTACGTTAATATAGAATTTTATTATATTTTTATGTTTGACATCTATAAAAGTATATATTGTGACCATGAAAGAACTTTACTTATCCTTAGTTAGAATCTTTTCTTGCAATGTCTACGCTCGTGGAGATGATAATATATGCATTGTTGAAACAAACTATGAAAAGGTAATAGTTTCAGGAAAAAAATAAAAACTGGCAACATCGAGGTCATCACATGTTTATGGGAATTGTCATATGATATGCTACCAACAAACTCTTATATACTACTATATACGTACAGTATACTATATTACGTAATAATTACGATGAACAAATCAAATGCAAATTTCTCTGATTCACGGCCCACCAGTCTTGCTTTAGACCAGTGGTAGTCAAACCGGGGTACGCGTACCCCTGGGGGTACGCGGGGGGTTTCCTGAGGGTACGTAAGCTCTGCTGCAAAAACAAGCAAGTTGGTTAATCAATTATAAAATGAATTTATACAATTATAATTATCATGTATCATTTAAATTTTTTTGAAAATATGTATTATAATCATTTATTTATAATATTAATATTTAATTATAAATTTAACTCGACATTGGTACAAGTTATTATTAAATTATTTAATATTAATTATTTTATAGTTTTATATTTTAATATTTTATTTAAATTATTATTAAATTACCTGATATTGGTACAAATTGGTACGAATCGTACGATGCTGTAAAAATAGTAAATTATATCAAGTCTCGAGCAGTGAATTCACACCTCTTTAAAATTCTTTGTGAGGAGATGGGCAAAAATCATACTCAGTTGCATATGCACACTGAAGTGCGCTGGCTCTCACGAGGAAAGGTATTAACACGACTTTTTGAACTTAGGAATGAAGTGAGAAGTTTACTTAACAGCCGAAATTCAGACTTATTAAAATTTATAGAAAATGAGGAGTGGCTTTGTAAACTGAATTATTTGGCAGATATATTCACCAAATTAAACGAACTTAATCTTCAACTTCAGGGGTATGACAAAAATATATTGCAGGCACAAGAAAAAGTCAAGGGATTTTTTGGGAAAGTTTTATACTGGATAAAGTGCATAGAAGACAATAATACCACACCTTTCCAAATATTCAGCGAATTCTGTCACGAAAACGAGTTTCTTGTCAGTGACTCAGTTATGAATATTATAAAGCAGCATTTAGTGAGCCTTCGTGAATCATTTTTGCATTACTTTCCATGTATTAATAGAGATTCCCCACAAAGTGAATGGCTAACGAATCCGTTTTCGAACCTTGCTGTGTCTAATGCGGAGCTTTCCGCTCGTTTAAAAGAACAATTGATTGAATTGGCAGCTGACAGCTCACTTAAACATAAATTCAATGACTTTTCTGTCTCCGAGTTTTGGAAATTAGCCCATATTGAATACAAAGAATTAAGTGAATTTGCTATCAACAAACTACTTCCATTCCCGTCCACCTATTTATGTGAAAAGGGATTTTCGGCACTGACAGCTATCAAGTCGAAAGAAAGAAACCGCCTACATCCAGAAGCTTGCCTCACAATGGCACTCACAAATGTTCGTCCGCGAATAGAACAACTTGCTAGTGACAAACAGTCCCACCCATCGCATTAATTACTTGTAAGTATTTAAAATATATATTTTAAAAGCTCAGACGATTTCTACTTAACTGTATTAGATTCTAATATTTGCCTGAGTTAAAATTTGTGTAAATTGCTTGAGTTGTGTAAAATGTAAATTGTATAATTAAAATGCTATGATATATATATATATATATATATATATATATATATATATATATATATATATATAATATTCATCTAATAACACTGGGCAACAACAAAAAAAAATTTTCGTGTCCCAAGAATGAAAATACCTTATTCTTATAGTATTTTCTGTGCTGAATCCAAATAAGTTTGTAAAATTTCTCTATCAGCTCTGGTTTTTGTGTGACATGCAATTTAATTTTTAAAAACCCATATAGTTACATACTTATTAAAATAACTTATGATCGAAAAGACATACCTGTAGTTTAAAAAGTAGCTTGTTTTGATTTTCTGCTGTGCTTTGCCTCAGGCATGTCTCTCTTAAGAGTCCAGCAATAGTCAGCCAGCATACTGGGGCTCCATTTGCCTTGGTAACGGTTTTCCATGGCAGAAATATCCTGATGAAAACGCTCACCATGTTCGTCGCTTACCGCACCCAGGTTTTCCGGAAAAAAGTCCAAGTGAGAGTCCAAGAAATAAACCTTTAATGACATATTGCACCCCATTGCTTGGTAAGACTTAAGAAGATCTCCTACTATTTCAGGATAGTTTTCGGCCTTGTGATTTCCCAAAAAATTTGTGCAGACACTTTTGAAACTCTGCCACGCAGCTTTCTCAACTTCATTCAACTCTCCTTCAAATCTCTCATCTCTTAACAATTCTCTGATCTGAGGGCCTACAAAAATGCCTTCTTTAATCTTGGCATCACTGATCCGGGGAAACTTATTTCTCAAGTATGTAGTATGTGAATCCTGTTTGCGCTTTATCCATCGCTTTAACAAAGTTTTTCATAAGTTCAAGCTTGATATGCAAAGGAGGAAGGTACACTTTCTCAGGGTCAACAAGTGAACTATTCACAACATTTTTCTTGCCTGGAACAAGTGAGGTGCGTTTTGGCCAATCCTTCTTAACGTAGTGGTTTTGCTTGTCCCTACTGTCCCACTCACATAAAAAACAACAGTACTTGGTGTAACCTAGCTGCAACCCTAGCAAAAGTGCAATGACCTTCAGATCTCCACAGATATTCCACTTATATTTCTGATACTGAAACTTTTCTAAAAGCAACTTCATGTTGTCGTATGACTCTTTCATGTTTGCAGCATGTGCAATAGGTACAGAAAGAAATTTATTTCCGTTGTGAAGAAGGACTGCTTTCAAGCTGACTTTTGAGGAGTCAATGAACAATCGCCACTCATCCACGTTATGTTCATGACCAAGAGCCCCCATGACTGAATTAACATCTTTACAAAACACAAGTCCATCTTCATGGGAGAACCATTCTTTGAATTCATCATGGCGGCTGCGGAAAAAACAAACTTTAGTGTCACGTTGCAGTAGATTCCAACCCTTTAATCTTGAACCTAAAAGTTCAGCCTGCTTCTTAGATAATTTCAAATCACGAACTAGGTCATTTAGATCTCCTTGTGACAGTAAATGTGGTTCATTGGAGGAACAGGTAGCCTGGAATGTTGGATCAGAAATGTCTTCATCTTTTTCCTCGTGATATGCTACAGCTACGTTTGATTCCTCATCACTTAAACTTACATGTTCAGGAGGATTTGGTACTGGAAGTTGAGCACTGTGGGGAACTGGTCTCATTGCACACGGTAGATTAGGGTATTTCATAAGGCTCTTTGTTTTTGAAGTGATCCCCTTTGTATTTACCAGGCAGAAATAGCAGTCTGTTGTGTGATCTTTGGGTTCCCTCCAAATCATTGGAATAGCAAATGGCATGTGACGTGAACCGTTTAGCCATCTTGTAAGTAGTCTTACACATGTCACACAACAAATGTGAGGGGCCCAACTCTTGTCCTGATCGCCTACTTTACATCCGAAATAAAGTTCATATCATTTTTTTACTAATGGTGTAAAGTTACGTTTCTGGGATTTTAAAGTTAGATCACCACATACATAACAAAAGGAATTAGGATGATTCAGACAGTTCCGCGGCATTACAAAACATCTATATGAATACAACACTGGTGTAAAATTAACAAGAAGCAACAGACACTAGCTGTTAACACTGTGACATTTACAAGCAGACTGACTTGGAGCTGCTCTACACACAGAAACTAGGCTCATGTCTGAACAGGTACAAACATGTTTCAACCTGCACAGTCTGCTGCTCCGACCAAATTTATCCTGCCAGCATTATCAGAACTTTCTCCCCAAAGGAGTAAATTGTACTAATTTTACAGAAAAATTAATACAACATATATATTAATATATTTTATTATAGTTATATTAATTAATATAATATATTATTATATTTATTATTTTTATAATGTTTTATATTATAATATTGTTATATACTTAATTATATATAATATGTTATTATTTTTTTATCCGGTGATCATGCTAAATGAGGAAAAAATGAACATAGCGTCACAAGTAAACTAAGCCTGATAGAAAAAAATCTGATTTCATATTTAGATTCAGCATGAAAAAGTACACTTAGAACACCCATCAAAACCCTTGTGACAAAATTTTTGTTGACCAGTGTAATTAGGTGGTCGTAAATAAAGATCGTTTGATAGCTTCATATTCTGTGTAAATTGTATAATAACATTTTTATTTTGGAAACTGAGGGGGAGGAGGTACGCCATAATAAAAAAACAAACTAAAGGGGTACTCCAAGGAAAAAGTTTGAATACCACTGCTTTAGACTAATGACTTTCATAAGATGGGATAGGTTTAACATAGTTCGTTTAATAGGTTACCACTTAAAACAATGGATAAACTATCTATTAGTGAGACGACCGTGACTTCCTCGAAATGCGAGCGCGTGAGAGGTTCACTGAGGAATTGGGTCATTAGATACTTCACGTAGGATATATATCACAAACAACAATATTGACAACAATTCCCAACAATTACTTAATATCAATAATTGCATTTGAGTAAATAATTTAGACTTGCGTCAAAATAACTAAGGTATCATGCCATGATTTGGGATATTTACCGAATTAGTCGTTCTCTATAGTCTACACTCTACACCAGGGGTTCTTAACCTCTGGGTCGCGACCCAAACTGGGGTCATTAAATTGTCATTTATCATTTATTTATGTTATCCCTAATCATTTTACCATTATTATTTATTTTATTATCTATTACGAGTGAATTATTTGAAGGCATTGGTCGCCGAGCTAACCCCGAAACCAGAATTTGGATCGCAGCCTAAAAAGGTTAAGAACCCCTGCTCTACACTATATATTGAGACGGTATAATGTAATGCCCAGCTAATATTATGATGACTAGGATTGCTCCATAACCATCCCAACATCCCGAAACTTGCTCCATTCTGCTTCTTAATCATTTGTATTTTGAACACTAAAATGTAGCAGAAGTTACGTAATAATGGACGTCATTGATTGTGTTAGAGCAGTTATATGTGCACCAATCCGAACACACCTCCGCTGCCATAAGGACCGCCCATTTTATACCTAACAGACTAGCTTGGGACGAGACAGAAGTGTGAGACTTCTTGTAAGCACTGTACAATATATAACAAAGTCACCTTTTCGTCGTTTTGTTCTGTCAGCTTGTAATATGTTGTAACCATCAATTGTGATTTATTTTTTATCTATGCAGTATTCGCAGGCCTTCACAATCTCCTTGACATTCTTTAAGATGTGTTTCTGAGTCATCTAAATTGACTTTCATTTTTATGGTTTGAGCATGAGAGTGAAGTAGCAACCATTTAACCTGTACTGTAATTATTACTTGAATAATCGAAAAATATTTTAAAAAAGAAAATTACTCAACTGCTCAATACCCTAATCTGGTGTTTTTTAAATTGTGGTTCACAACACCTTTGGGGCCATGAGCCCTCATGGGGAGAGGGAGCGGAAGACGAAAATGGCAACATAATGAAATAGAACGAGGGAAATGTGCAAATAAATAAGACAACATAGGCGGATCCAGAGGAGGGGCCAGCGGGGCAAATGATCCCCCTCAGACAGATTTTGAGGCCTCATACTTCCTGGTTAAACGGGATTCATATTCAGAAGTGGACGGTAACGAAGTAAAATTACTTCGTTACTGAGCTCAAACGACTTTTATGAATAAATTAGTTACTTGGAAGTAACTTTTCTTCTCGGTACTTTTACTTTTACTCGAGTTACATTTCAGAGAAATATTGGTACTCTTACATCTGTTACTCATTTTTCGGGCCTCTCATTACTTTATTCTGGGCGTCTCAGCAGAGTCAGCAGTAAATGTGATATTTTGAATTATTTTCCCATCCAATCAAATGGGAGAGTGGGGGATGGCCATGGCAAAAGAGCTTCCAGGAATCCCTGTCACTACAACCTTCTTTTTTTTTTGCATACCTGTTGCATTACTTTGATATTTTTTTTGCCATTCTCTCTTCTGACATTCTTTTCATATGTCCATACTATCTTAGTGTGTTTCTCTTCACAACTCCACAATTTATTCCCTCCCTCCAATTGTTCAGTTGTGCTGGACTGATTTTTAGCCCCAAAAGGGCTACAATAGGTAATAAAAACTTTGAGAATCCGCCTTTTGTTAAGGCTAAATGAAAGGTATGTGTAAATATAATACTGTATACCCATAAAATGATGTGTTTATTTTCCTCATTACGTAGTATATGTAGCTACCCAATATATAATCAATGCTAAGGTGAATCATTTAATAAATATACCTGGTTTGTTATTATTATCATTATTATTATTAGGATGGATCTTTTTGTCTACAGGCTACGGGCAGCAGCCTGGTGAATCATTTGTTGAGTACAGTATGGTCACTACTGTACTATACGTCTTAACTCTTAAAAAAAAATATTGCAAAGGTACATTTTACTCCGAGTACTTGAGTACTTTATAAACTAGTTACTTTTTACTTTTACTTGAAGTAACGTGAAGAAAGAGTACTTCTACTTTTACTGTACTTGAGTAAGTTTTTCTCAGAGTAACAGTATTTTTACTCAAGTAACTTTTTCCAGTACTTTGTCCACCACTGTTCATATTATGTTTCCTACATTCATGTGATATTTTACTACATAAAATCAAAATCAGTATATATGTTTTATGAGCTAGATAAGATAGCCAAGTTTAACTTCACTAGTAAAACCAAATATGCATTGATTTGAACTTCACTAGAATTGAAAGCTTCTGATATCCATATTCATGGGCCCCCAGAAACGTTGGCCCTCCCTTACAGACAATGCTGGGTCCGCCTATGTAAGACAAGCTCGAAGGGGGTCGCATTTTGAAGAAGCTTGTGGATCACTTCAATAGGTTTTAATTAAACCGTAAAAAAACTGTTTAAGAAAGTAATGAATGTCAGATAAAAATTTCTTTATATAATGAGTGGTTAAAACAATATCATTTACCTAAAACATCTGTCAATATAATGAAATAGTATTAGTGGATTGTAAATTTTTTCTTCAGACCGAATGAACACTACTTATTGTGATGTAATACATTTAGCTGTAAGCTACTCTATTTAATTACTGTGAACCCCTAAGATGGACTTTTTTAATCTATTTTTGTCATAAACTTTAAAGTCTCAGGCTCCAGTACAAGTATGTATCATACTTATGCATGTACTTATGTATACCTTATGAACCTTATGTTGTTTCGTGCGTTGGTCTCTCTTCACACGGAGGTCAAGCTGGTGGCCCCGCCTCTGTATATATATATATATATATATATATGTCACAACCATGCGACCTACCATGCAATATCCATGTTTGTGCCATTAGAAGTTCGCTGTAAGAAGCGAATGTCCCTTAACTGTGCCTCTCTAATTCGTCTCCTTTGATTTCTCCCAAATAATGACTTATACTGTACTTACAGAGTAAATCACTCTGACGTCATAAAGTAACTTAATTTCCTTCCATACCTTGAATACCGAATCACATGTTTAGTACGTGGATATCTTTCGTATTCAATGTATGGTAAATTCTTTAATAATAATAATAAGAACGTCACTCTCTATAAGTCATTATTTATATGTTGTATCCTGTCTGGTGTTATGCGATATAAATATTATTCAACCATACTCATTCATACATCCATGTTCTTTCTTGACCGCTATCCTTTATTAATTTTATTACTTATTCATTCATCTACCTATTGTCTACTTATGCCCTGTCAACCTATCAGTCTGTTTACTCGTGTCTATATTACGCACACAACCTATTGTGTGACAACCGATATGTGTACACTACTTTGTGCAGTCGTACATGTCCCTTGACGATCATGATTACGTACATGTAAATACATCCACATGTATTCTTTTCACTTTTTCTTTTAAGTGCGTTCACCTCTCGCAAGTTATTCATTACTGCTGATACGAATGTTCGAATTCCGATGACGTCGCCAAAAGCAAGCATCTGAATTCGAAATCTTCTCTCTTGCTTCTACTACCAATTTATAACGTTAAGATGTTATATTATGTTTTGTTATTATAATATACTGTATTGGTTCCGTGCCAGACCACTGGTTCGATATTTGCTTACGTCACATAGTTATCCACGTTCTCACTACTTGTACTTACTATTTCTACCTAATTGTCATTCAAATTCTACGTCACTTATATGTTACGTTATCATAAATGTCTGTGTACTTTCAATGGGAAGTACACCGTATCTTTCCTCCGCTTTCATCCTCGCTGGCCTTTAGGCTTTCAAACTATGATAACCAACCATTCTTCTAATAAAATTTGACATAATTTGGCGTAATTATTGTTAACTATAAATATATAACATTATTGTTAATCCCCTTTAAATTATAGAACAACGGAGAACTCTCCTTCATTATATAAATTGTATCACCTATTTGAATTACTTCAGTATCAGATATGTAAATTAACAATCTGCTAAAATTGTAATTAACGGTAATAATTTATTATGATGTTATAAATGTACTCAATGTACTCGGTACATGTCGGCACCCCGACATTATGTCGCCATCCAAAAGTGTATACCTTCCAAAATTAGTATTTTTTTGTTAATCTTTTTATCTTTCTAAATTTCGTTGTACGCTTAAATTATGCCCCCCCTCGCCTTAAATTCCTGCCGTAGCCTTTACCCGAGAAGGCCGGGCCCCCTTCGCCCCCTTTAAATTCCTGCCGGGGCCATTGTCACAAGAGGTTGCACCTCGCCCCCTTTAAATTCCTGCCTGGGCCATTGTTACCAGAAGTTGCACCTCTTTCCCCTTAAATTCCTGCCTTAACCCTTACTCGAGGAGGACAAGCCTCCTCGCTTTAAATTCCTGCCTGAGCTATTGTGAAAAGAGGTCGAACCTCTCCCCCTGTAAACGTCTGACTTTTAGTGGTTATTGTAAGAGGCTGTAAATTTATTTTCCTCCTTCAGTGCCTCGTTCTGTATATACTTTGTGTAATAAAAATTCTATGAGTGAACGAAAACTTCAATTTAGAAGTGAAGTGTTTCCATTCACCCCTTCGGGAAAAAAACTTGGTAGAAACTGTTTTATTGTTACTCGGATGCTCTCGGCTAAGGCCGAGTTTAACCAACAAGGATCACCTTCGTTGGATTGTCCAAAGTGAGTTCATCATAAAAGTCGCAAGCGGGCCGTGGCTCGCACACACGCGCGACATATATTATATATATATATATATATTAAATAAGTGATTCTTTAGAAATTGAAGCTATAACATATAACATAATTATATTCTGATGTAATATACTAAATTGAATTCCCTTCATTCTAAATAATGTAATGCAAAATAGCAATAAAACATGTCATTACTTCTCACTTCAAATAATGAAAAAAAAACCTTTTAATAATACAGGAATCGTGCGAAGAATGCTCTTCCCTCCTATCCTGTTTTCTCTCATGGAAATCGAGTCAGTGGTTTTCTTGCTCAGCCTTTTGTTCCCCTCTGTCTTCGTGTCTCAGATCATTTTGCCGTTGCGGTGAGTAGTATTTAGGTTTTGTATATTCACTGCATACTTACATTTAAGATGACAGTCATGTAGTCTTGTGAATCATTTAAGATGACAGTCATGTAGTCTTGTGAATCATTTAAGATGACAGTTATGTAGTCTTGTGAATCATTTAAGATGACAGTCATGTAGTCTTGTGAATCATTTAAGATGACAGTCATGTAGTCTTACGAATCATTTAAGATGACAGTCATATAGTTTTGTGAATCATTTAAGATGACAGTCATGTAGTCTTGTGAATCATTTACGATGACAGTCATATAGTTTTGTGAATCATTTAAGATGACAGTCATGTAGTCTTGTGAATCATTTAAGATGACAGTCATGTAGTATTGTGAATCCTTTAAGATGACAGTCATGTAGTCTTGTGAATCATTTAAGATGACAGTCATGTAGTATTGTGAATAATTTAAGATGAAAGTCATGTAGTCTTGTGAATCCTTTAAGATGACAGTCATGTGGTCTTATGAATCATTTAAGATGACAGTCATGTAGTATTGTGAATCATTTAAGATGACAGTCATTTAGTCTTGTGAATCCCTTAAGATGACAGTCATGTTGTCTTATGAATCATTTAAGATGACAGTCATATAGTTTTGTGAATCATTTAAGATGACAGTCATGTAGTCTTGTGAATCATTTACTGTCAAATAAATTTCTTTTTGCACATGTTAATATCAAATATGAGATTATAACCAGGACTCAAATTGAGGGGAGATGAGGGGGGGATGGCATCCCCCTTGTTAACTCAAAATCAAATAATCCCACCCTCCTTGTTATCTAAATAAAATACGCTTTAAGACCAACCTGATTCCGACTAAGGCACAGAAAGTAAAATAAAATATGCCAGTGTTACTTTATTTGGTTTATTGAAAGACTAATATATTTATATGTTTTTATGTGATTTAAATGGTTTAAAATAAATATTCTATGGTCATATAATGTGTTGTAATTAAGGGAAGAGAACAAGTGGTTCCTTATGATTAAAGTGGATTTTCTCGTCATATTTCAAAATATATTGTAAGTTCCGAGTCACGTATCATAATTTACTTTCATGAAAAATATGGAAATTACTGAAAAAAAGCTTCACTAAACTGATGATTTTGATGCGTATCTTTCCCTGAAAATTCACCAGAATGTCGCATTATGCAGTTACATTTTTTTTAATTTTCAAGGGAGACATGCCCCCGGACCCCCCTACCCTCATCACCATCCCCCTTGTTAAAATTTTAGATTTCGACCACTGATTATAACTTATCCTATTATACAATCCTCAGACGATTCGTGCCAAACGATGGTCATGCTTTGCGATTCAGTTGGTTGTTCAAACTACTGCTCTCAAAATCCTTGTAACGGCCTTTGCCAGTGCTCAACTCTCGACTGTTTCTGTTGTGAGATCTCCATAAAGGGCCGAGGACCGTGAAATACGTTCATCTTGGAAACAAAAGTGCCATCACTTTTTTGCGCAGTCCTTTGAACTTCACAAGGATGCTTCACATTTGGTCAATATATAGTTTAGTCAGCAAAATCTTTATATATTTTTATATCTTCAAACCTTTTTAAACAGGTCAATTAATGGAAATTAATTAATGTAGACTGGTGGTTAAGATCTGGGTTGCTAAGCTGGAAGTTGTGGAATCGAGACCCGGCTAGGATTTTGTGATTTCAAACTTCCTTGGCAGGTAGTGGTTTAGATTCTGCATTACGTTCCAAGGTTACGGTCCAAGGTGGTGACCTTGATCAGAATGAGTAATTCGGGCGAAAGCGGAAAACAGAGGTTAATCAAGGTTTTATTTATATATATATGTTACAGGCAAAGTAGGAAATTTAGGTATTCTATACAATACCTAGGCATTCTATACATTGCCGAATGGTTTTTAGGCAAAGTATGAAATTAATATTGTATTACATGCTTTACCTAGGTTAGGTTTTGATTGTTTCTTTTATACTTTACCTATGTATTCTATACAGGGTGTTTATAAAGTCCCTATCTATTTCAGTGAAAACGTAGCAAAAGGGGTAAAATTCAATAACACTATAATAGAAGGCATACATTTAATGAATATTTGAGCATATGATTCTACATGAGCATCATCAGTATCTCTACAGAGTTCGAATCTGTCAGCAGCATTGCGGAACACATTTTGGAACATGACAGGGGTTATTTTTGTAACTGCTATTACGATACGAGCACCTAAATCTTGCAGATCTGTAACCCTCGTTTGATAGACGTTTGATTTGATAAAGCCCCATGCAAAGAAATCCAAGGGCGTTAGATCAGGAGATCGAGCGCCCAGAATCTGTTGCCTCCACGTCCGATCCAACGATTTGGAAATCGTTAATTTAGGTACTCCCGAACAATGTTTGCTTAGTGACAAGGTGCCCCATCTTGTTGAAAGACGACGGTGTTTAAAATGTCATCTGAATGAAGCTGGGACGTTTACGTGCTCGTATCGTAACAGCAGTCACAAAAATAACCCCTGTCATGCTCCAAAATGTGTTCCGCAATGCTGCTGACAGATTCAAAGTCTGTAGAGATACTGATGGTGCTCATGTAGAATCATATGCTTAAGTATTCATTAATGTATGCCTTCTATTATATTGTTATTGAATTTTACCCTTTTTGCTACGTTTTCACTGAAATAGATAGGGACTTTATAAACACCCTGTATAATTCCTAGGTATTCTTAGAATGCCAAAACTAATTTAGGTAAAGTGTCATTTTAATATCTTCACCAAAAAATTAATCGAAGCCTACGGTAAAATTATTGAATGCCGGGTTAATTGAATGCCAGGTTAGGTTAATTGAATGCCAGATTAGATCAACTGTATGCCCTTGACGATTGGTTAGGTTAAGTCGTGATATTTTCGTTAGTGTTGACAATAAAAGAAAATATCATGACTTAACCCAACCAATCGTCAAGGGCGTACAGTTCACCTAACCGGGCATTCAATTAACCTATACAGAGTATTTCTTTTATTTTTATTAAAGATTGCCAAAGCCATTCTTATTACAAAATTTACCTAACCTAACCTAAACTAGGTAAAGCATGTAATACAATATTCATTTCATACTTTGTCTAAAAACCATTCAGCAATGTATAGAATGCCTAGGTATTGTATAGAATACCTGAATTTCATACTTTGCCTGTAACATATATAGTATATATATATGTATAGTAAGAGAAAAGTTTTGTTTCAACTTAAACTCTTTCACTTCCACCAAAAGGCAAATATATGAAGTTTGTACAAGTACCTTGTAACATTTTACTTCTTTATTGCTCTCTTAATAAACTTTTGACAGTTTATTACTGTTTATTGTCATTTTTAAATTATAATTTCTTTATTATTTTTTATTCGTAATATCAGTAAGAATTTTTTTATTCACTCTACAGTAAATTTGTACTTTTGTATAAATATAAACAATTATATTGGTTTTACGCTTCAATTTTAATAGAATTTGATTTTTCTCAAAGAATGTTGCCCTCCCGCTTGTCTTTTGCCTTTTTCTCACCCAAAATCTTTGGGAAATGAGGTTTTTGCTAATATATGGGAAAGAATATTTAAAAATAAAATTTGTTTTGGCTTTTTTGTTCTTCTATGGGAGGGGGGAGGGGGGGGGGGGTGTTTTTGCGGACATTCATTCGCCCTTCTCTCCTCCATCCTGCATAAAAAAAAGAACCTTCAATTACCATATACAACAAACGTACTCATTCATGAATTCATTATACGCGTTATAATTAAAATAATAACACGTATAAAAGACCTTTATTATAAATAAATAAGAGATAAATAAATAGATAAATAGATAACCCTTAAATATCTAAATGATAACACTGAAAAAAAGAGGCTAAGTTGTAAGAAACAAACGTTTGCTATTGTTAAAAGAATTTTAGTTAATTTTAGTTAATATAGCACTAACTATATTTTAGTTACTTCTTCCGCATATTAATAACAATGACGATATTTTAGCTTTTTATAATAAAAACTAAAAACTTAAGTTCTTAAAGTCAAATTATGTAATTGCTAATAATCACAAAGTAAGATTCATGAGAATGAAAATCACGAGAAGAAAGAAAAGATTTCTCGCTATTTTCTTCTTGTCTTTGGGGACACACAACGCGACCAGTTCTCCGGTGATGCTGTGAACTTCGTGGGCGACAAAAACAAACAAGAAGGAGACGAGCGCAACGTTAATTAGGGGACTTCCCCGAGGGATCAGCACGAGTATTCCTCTCGTGTCAGATGCCAGCCAGATATGATATTGACACACAAACAATTCCAGGGAAATTTTGCCGACATTCGTCATCACTACAGAGTGATACGACCGTACGTCGTCCGTCAAATTACGAAGCAGGATGTAACCCAGGATCTGAATGAGAGAGAAACATTAATGTTAATTAACCACCAAATTCCATTCGGGAGCGGAAAACGCTTATATGTGAAAGCTCAAAAGAAAAAAAATTATTCACAAAAAGAATACATTTTACAATACAGGGTGTACATAAAGTCAAGATCTATTTTTGTGAAGCACTTGGAAATTATATGGAATTCAATCATAAAATGATAAAGTGGTAACATTTATTAAATAATTAAGAGTAGGATTCGACGTGACGCCCATCAGTATCCCTGCACAGCTCAAATCGTTCCGCAGCATTTCTAAACACATTCTGGAGCATTTGCGGGGTTACGTTATCTGCAGCAGTTCGTATACGTGTACGTAAGTTTTCAAGACTCGTAATCTTCGTCTGATAGACGTGCCATTTGATAAAGCCCCATGCAAAGAAATCTAAAGGGGTTAAATCTGGTGATCTCGCTGGCCAAGGTCTGTTGCTGCTTCCGCGTCCGATCCAGCGATTTGGAAAACGTCCATTTAGATAATCCTGAACAATTTTGGCATAGTGACAAGGAGCACCATCATGTTGATAGACGACGGTACTAACAATCCTATCCCCGTCGCCTGTCAACATGATGGTGCTCCTTGTCACTATGCCAAAATTGTTCAGGATTATCCAAATGGACGTTTTCCAAATCGCTGGATCGGACGCGGAAGCAACAGACCTTGGCCAGCGAGATCACTAGATTTAACCCCTTTAGATTTCTCTGCATGGGGCTTTATCAAATGGCACGTCTATCAGACGAAGATTACGAGTCTTGAAAACTTACGTACACGTATACGAACTGCTGCAGATAACGTAACCCCGCAAATGCTCCAGAATGTGTTTAGAAATGCTGCGGAACGATTTGAGCTGTGCAGGGATACTGATGGGCGTCACGTCGAATCCTACTCTTAATTATTTAATAAATGTTACCACTTTATCATTTTATGATTGAATTCCATATAATTTCCAAGTGCTTCACAAAAATAGATCCTGACTTTATGTACACCCTGTATATTCATAGAAAATTGCCTATTTTTCATTACATACAATTTGCGTGCGTAATAGAGCTAGAAAGAGAACTTTTAGTTGATGCCATATACAACAAACTTTCTTTTTCATCAATCAGCAACTGAATAATTTCTGCAAAAAGTCTTTTTACTTAACATTTTATATTATTTAATTTCGAAACCGGAATATGCAAAATGTTCGTTTAATTAATTTTATAGTAAATTTGCAACATCTTCAGATATTATTACATTTACCTACAAAATGTTTATCTACAAATTGTTGTACGTTGTTCATATAATGTTTGTGATGATTATCTGAGGTTTATACTTTATTCTCCTATGAATTTATTTATATCTTTTTGTTTGTTAGAAATTTCATTATAAGTACATGAATTTACGACAAATATATAATTTAATTCTGAATTAAATTTCATAGTTTGCAGTGCGAGCTTAATAATTTAGTTGGATGGTCTATAAGTGGAAAACGCAATTTAACGAACATAAATGTAAAGTCATGTATAAGTTAGCGCAACAATAGATAAAAAGTGCGTTAATCGAAGCCTCGGAGGTAAAACATTAAGTCGCGAGCGGCAAAGCTAATAAAGTAGTGGGTTTTATTTCTCGTAATATTTTTTAGTATAAATTGAAAGATATTGTTTTGCCATTATATACGTCGTTTGCTAGGCCTTACTTAAAATATGCTGTACAGTTCTTGTCATGGACGCAAATCCTCATGGAACAGAGGGGTACGTGTACCCCGGCTCTTTGAAGGCCGAAAACGAAGTATCACTTCTATCCCCGACTATTTGGGAACTATTAGGAACTCTTAGTAAGCTAACGGTATTCCAATAATAAGAGGAATTATAATAAATAAATATTGTTTGAAGGCGAAGTGTCCCCCCCCCACCATACTATTTTAGAGCAATCGACGCCCCTGGCTATGAGCAAGCATGGCTGATAAGAGCAATGATATATGCAGACATACTACGCCATTGGCATATTTTAAGTGCTCATTCGATAGGTCATCTATCCCTGACGCAGAACCAGTCTTTAATTAACTCTTTAATTAACCTCTTTACTTCAGGAACTGATATCACAGTATTTTCCCATGTCCCTCCCACAGGCGTTTCGCTGCAATCTGTCTTAAGATTATTCCTACTCACACTGTTAAGAATATTAGAGTAGTGGTTTTTCCACAGCTTTGCAACTTCATCCTCCCCCGACACCCGATCGATTGTCGGAGGGAGGACACTTTTGACACCCATTTGATTCTCAACAAATTTCCAAATTCGTTATACAATATTTATGCGAGCTTCACAGACTTTTGATGAATTGATTAGGCAGGTATTATAAAAAATAAATTTAAAATAAAGGGAGGGTATGAAAAATAGAAGGGGAAAAAAATTACATGCTTGATCTACTGCCGGGCGAATTCTTAAATTCAGGTGTGCTGGCTAGCTGGAGGTGCCTCTGAATCAGTCCTCCTTTATCTAAATAATTTCAGTTCGAAGGATGGCACTATAAAAAATTAATTCTAAAAAAGTCGATAGAGGAAGCCTTCTTGTATGGAATAAATTTAAAAATCCTTAAAAAAGTACGCGGGTGAGTGCCTAACGGAGGCAATATATATATATATATATATATATATATATATTATATATATATATATATATATATACACACATTATTTCACGAAAGTAACACATGAAAAATATTTATGATGAATAAAACCACGAAGGAAAGGAAACACAGAGTGGTGCTCAAGCGCTTTCGTCTAATGACATCCTCAGGAACACTAAAGTACATAAAGAGTTCAAGACTATATATAGGTTACAACAAAAAATTCCATGGATCTCACTGAAAAATTGAATAATGTACGCACTGAAACCAACGATAGATTGATCAGTTTTGACGTTTGTTCATTGTTTACAAAAGTGCCGATTGACGATATGCTTGACTTTCTCGCCCGAGAATTACATAAGTACGACCTGTCACTACCTGCAGACATCGTTTTGGAACTTATTAAGCTTTGCATCAAAGACTGTACATTCACTTTCAATAGCGAGCATTATCAACAAGTTTTTGGGATGGCCATGGGCAACCCCTTGTCGCCCCTCCTCTCCAATATTTATATGGAGTTTTTCGAAATGACTTACATTCCGAGACTCCTAGGAGTTGGCATCCCTTGGTTGCGGTACGTCGACGATATTTTGTGTATCTGGCCCATGAATCATGACCTGGATGACTTCCTCCTTCAGTTAAATGATGAAGTCCCTTCCATTAAGTTTACTTTAGAAGTGGAACAAGACAACTCAATCCCGTTTTTGGATGTGCGTGTACATAGGGAAAGCCCAGGTTTTAAGTTTAGTATCTATCGGAAAATAACAAACAATTTGTCCTGCGTGCACTTTTACTCTGGACATGATACCCCCATTAAGAAGGCCATATTTTCCTCAATGTTTCTCCGCGCTCTTAGGATCGCCAGTCCGGAATACATCGATGCCGAATTAGAAAAAATCAACGGTATTGGAAGTGATCTGTGCTACCCACCTGCGTTTCTGGAATCTTGTCTTAACAAGGCAAAACGAACCTTCTATCGTGTGAATAATAACTCTCACACTTAGTCAAAGAATATTTTAGTACTTCCATTTCTCCCGGGCTTTTTAGGCATTGCCAATGTACTTAAACTTTTGGATATTAATTTAGTATTTTCATATAACAATATTGTGAAAAATATCATAGTAAAAAATAGCCCTACCAATAATTCAGGCATTATCTATGAAGTTGGTTGTAAACAATGTGATTCCTTTTATTATACATAGGTCAGACGGGAAAGGATTTGAACACGCGTGTAAAACAGCATCAATATTCCGTTAGAACGGGACAGTCGTCCAGCGCTCTTTTTGTCCATTTGTCAGAATTATCCCATTGTATTGATTGGAATAATGCTTCAGTTTTGTTTCATTCTAGCAACATTGTTAATAGAAATATTCTTGAGTCTGCTGTTATTCAAATTACAAATAACTTTAACATGAGCAAAGGTCTCTTCCAACTCGATCCCGTTGTTTTGAATTCGTTCAGAAGGGATTTAAACAAGAAGGGCAGAGTGCTAAATCTTTGGTAATTCTTCCCTTATAAATTTGTATGCGCCTCTTACAATTTTTATTTTTTTTTTTTTTTAATTCATTTTTATTTTTTTCTTTATTTTTATTTTTTTATGACATATATTATTTAGGCATTATCCATAAAATAGGTTGTAAATAATCCATTTGAGCTTGAATTTGTATGCTCCTCTTACAATTTTTATATTTTTCAATTTATTTTTATTTTATTTCTTTAATTGTTCTTCTATTTTTATATAATTTTTGTGATCTATATATCATTTAGGTATTATCTATAAAACTGGTTGTAAATAATTCATTTGAGCTTGTGTTGAATTCGAGCAAAGTGCTAAAATTGGGAGTTTTCCTTACAAATGTGTATGCTCCTCCCACAATTTCTTATTTCTATACTATATATATATATATATATATACACTTTTTTTTGTAACCTATATATAGTCTTGAACTCTTTATGTACTTTAGTGTTCCTGAGGATGTCATTAGACGAAAGCGCTTGAGCACCACTCTGTGTTTCCTTTCCTTCGTGGTTTTATTCATCATATATATATAAGCAAACAACCATAGGGAAAAAGGAAAAAGAAACACGAAATCCGAGCGCTTTCGTGATATATTCACATCTTCAGGGACAAGAAAGAAATATACAGAATTTACCAAATAAATGAGTTAAATACACAAGCGAAAAATTCCCAATCGGCAACTCAATTTAAAAACAATAAAACATTCTAAAGATTTTTTCCAATAATAACTTAATCTAAAGGCTACTAAATTAATCAATACATAATAACTATATAAATTAAATTAGACAATTAACATGTACAGAAAACAAAAATTATTATAACAGTTATTAGAAATAGTATTTAATTAACGCAGGCAGTTAAGTGGCAAGAATTTAAGGAAACAAAAGACATGGTGCCAGCGTCGTACGGAATATTCCAAATATCTACAAACAATCTGAAAAATTTTTCCCAATAGATAACCTGTTCAAAAGTTTAATAAACTATCAAGTACATAAAGATTATATGAAAGAAAAAATACAATTAAAATGTACACGTAAGAATGTTAACAATTCTTCAAAATATTAATTGTTCCTATATACATTATTATTCGGATCACCACATTAACGTAAAACGAACCGTTCTTTCTATTTTGTTAAAAAAGATGCTTACGAATTTGTAGCCCAGAGTTCATTGATGATGAAATTAGTAAAATATATAAAATTGCGTTTGATTTAAAATATCCAAAGAACTGCATAGATAAATCCTTAAAAATGGCAAAGAAAACTTTCTACGAGGTAAAGGACAAGATTCCTTATAACACAAAAAATGTTTTAGCTTTTACCATTTAGAGAAAATTTCCTTGATCTGCCGAAACTGCTGAGGATTTTTAACGTAAATATTGCGTTCAGAAATTTAGATGTAATTAAGAATTCATTGATTAAAAACTCCCCTTTAAGTGAACAGGGTTGTGTATATAAAATTCCATGCACAATATGTAATAAATTTTACATTGGTCAAACTGGTAAGACGCTTGAATTACGTATTAAGCAGCATAAATACAGTATAAGAATTGGCCAGGAATCTAACGCCATTTTCATTCATGTAAGAGATACTAATCATCCCATTGACTTGAAAAATGCCTCCAAATTAAGTTTTAGTAAATCTATTGTTAGTAGAAATATACTTGAATCGAGTGTGATCAAGAATAATGCGGATTTGGTTCTTAATATTAGCCCTGGGCTTTATAAATTAGACTCGTACATTGTTAGAAAGTTGGTGTAAGGTCTATTATTTTTTACCGCATTCTTGCCCCTTAACTGTTTGCCTTAATTAAATAAATAATATTTTAAGAATTGTTAACATTCTTATGTGTACATTTTAATTGTATTTTCTTTCATATAATCTTTATGTACTTTATAGTTTATTAGACTTTTGAACAGGTTATCTATTAGAAAAAAAATTTCAGATTGCTCGTAGATATTCGGAATATTCCGTACGACGATGGCACCATGTCTTTGTTTCCTTAAATTCTTGCCACTTAGCTGCCTGCTTTAATTAATAACTGTTATAATAATTTTTGTTTTCTGTACATGTTAATTGTCTAATTTCATTTATATAGTTCTTATGTATTCAATAATTAAGTTACCTATTGAGAAAAAAATCCTTAGATTGTTTTATTGTTTTTTTTAAATTTAGTTGCCGTAGGCCTATTACTTTTGACCGCATTCTTGCCCCTTAACTGTTTGCCTTAATTAAATAAATAATATTTTTAAGAATTGTTAACATTCTTACGTGTACATTTTAATTGTATTTTTTCTTTCATATAATCTTTATGTACTTGATAGTTTATTAGACTTTTGAACAGGTTATCTATTGGGAAAAATTTTTCAGCTTGTTTGTAGATATTTGGAATATTCCGTACGACGATGGCACCATGTCTTTTGTTTCCTTAAATTCTTGCCACTTAACTGCCTGCGTTAATTAAATACCATTTCTAATAACTGTTATAATAATTTTTGTTTTCTGTACATGTTAATTGTCTAATTTCATTTATATAGTTCTTATGTATTGATTAATTTAGTAGCCTTTAGATTAAGTTACTATTGGAAAAAATCTTTAGAATGTTTTATTGTTTTTAAATTGAGTTGCCGATTGGGAATTTTTCGCTTGCGTATTTAACTCATTTATTTGGTAAATTCTGTCTATTTCTTTCTTGTCCCTGAAAATGTGAATATATCACGAAAGCGCTCGGATTTCGTGTTTCTTTTTCCTTTTTCCCTGTGGTTGTTTGCTTATTAATAAGATCACGTGTTATTCTGTGATTTTACTGCATATATATATATATATATATATATATATATATATATATATATATATATATATATATACCCTATATAGGGTGTCCCAAAAGTCTTGGAGGAGTTTTATTTGGTTATAACTTTTTTGTTTGGGATCAAATAAAAAAGGTTTGTAACACTTGAAAATATATTTATTGCGATTTTAACTACAAAGTTAATATCTTGTGAAAATCTTCGTTTTTATTGCGTAAATCGAAAATCGCATTAGCGTACGTTATCCGACTCTGATGATCTTGTGGTTTAATTTCTTGGGCAATTTGAGTTTTGTACGGGTAAAGATTGATATCCTCTCTTAAAATTCGATGTAAGGAACTTCTTGAAATGTTTAATTCCTGGCTGCGTCGTCGGACTGATGTGGATTTTCCTCAACGCTTTCACGAACCATCTCAACCCGAGTTGGACTTCGGGTTGTCCGAAGACGCCCAGTCCGTGGTTCGTCTCCCTGACCTTATCCCATACGAAATTTAGCGACGTACCGTCGAATAGCTCGATCAGAAGGAGCAGAACGTGTGTTGAATTTTAATCTAAACGCTCTTTGAGCGGCAACGATGGAAGAGTTGTTTGTCAAAGAAAGTTCCACAATAGCCACTCTTTGTTGCACTGTCCAGGATTCCATTTTCATTAATCGCAGCAACGGTACTTTAATTGAAAAAGAAAAATAAATAAATTAATCAAAGAAGAAAAAAGTTATAACCAAATAAAACCCCTCCAAGACTTCTGGGACACACTATATATATATATATATATATTATATATATCCCCGCAAGGGGGTTCTCAGCTCGTGCTCTTGAGTGCTCTTTGTGCTCGTTTGTACGTGCTTGTTCCTGGAGGTTTCACGTGCGCCCTCCCGGGCCCTAGCACCCAAGGATGATGTGGCTCGACCCTGCAGTCCTTGTCATCCTTTGGTCTTTTTCCACTTCGACTGTCCCCTCCACCCTTTCTTTTTCCTCTGTCTTTCCTCTCACTTTTTCTTTGTTTTTCCGCCGAGATATGCCCTTTTAAATAGAGGTGAATCGGTTCTTCCCGAACTTAAAAAAAAATATATATATATATATATATATATATATATATATATATATATGTAAGAACGACGCTTGTATAGAAGAACGTTCCGCACAAGATGAGGAGGGAGAACGAACAAGTGAAAAATGAGGTAACCACCCGGGAATCGAACCTGGGATCTTCCGATTGCCGGTCAGATATGCTAACCACTACACCATGGGCCTCGATTAATCAGAAGTCGTAATTCGTTCTCCCCTCATCTTGTGCGGAACGTTCTTCTATACAAGCGTCGTTCTTTACATTAATTATACTGTGTGTTGTTTGCAGTTAAATGTATATATATATATATATATATATATATATATTATATATATATATATATATATATGATGAATAAAACCACGAAGGAAAAGAAACACAGAATGGTGCTCAAGCGCTTTCGTCTAATGACATCCTCAGGAACACTAAAGTACATAAAGAATTACAGCCTATATATAGGTTACAGAAAAAAAAAAAAAATATATATATTATTATATATAATATATATATATATATATAT
Source organism: Bathynomus jamesi (assembly GCA_023014485.1). NCBI lineage: Eukaryota > Metazoa > Arthropoda > Malacostraca > Isopoda > Cirolanidae > Bathynomus > Bathynomus jamesi. The sequence continues at coordinate 204,807 of JAJOZX010003571.1, read as the reverse complement.
ATATATACAATAAACGGAGAAATGAAATTTAAAAAAAAAATTATTAAAAATTAAAAGATGTTGGAAGGGGCATACAACTTTTAATGAAACACTATCGATTTTTAGCACAAGATCAAACTACCGATTTTTAGCACACGATTAAATTAATTGTTTCCAACCAATGTTATAAAAAAAAAAAAAAAAAAATTATACTGGAAATCTGCCCGGGTTTTATCACTCTACCCATCTTGTATATAAAAATAAACTGAAAAATAAAAGTTATTAGAGTGGCATACAAGTTTACCAAAGATTTAGCGTTCTACCCTTCTTATCTAAATCTTTTCTGAAGGAATTCAAAACAACAGGATCGAGTTGAAAAAGACCTTTGCTTATGTTGAAGTTATTTGTAAGTTGGATAATGGCTGACTCAAGAATATTTCTATTAACAATGTTGCTAGAGCGAAATAAAACTGAAGCATTATTCCAATCAATACAGTGGGATAACTCTGACAAATGGACAAAAAGGGCACTGGACGACTGTCCTGTTCTAACGGAATATTGATGCTGTTTTATACGTGTGTGCAAATCCTTTCCCGTCTGACCCATGTAAAAGGAATCACATTGTTTACAACCAATTTTATAGATAATGCCTGAATTATTGGTAGGGCTATTTTTTACTACGATATCTTTCACAATATTGTTATATGCAAATACTACATTAATATCCAAAAGTTTAAGTACATTAGCAATGCCTAAATATATATAGTGGGCCCTCGCTTTTCGTCGTTTCGCTTGTTCGACTTTACCCAATATATACCCCGATTCCGCGTTTCGGCGCCTATCCACATTAAATTCACTTGTTCGTCGCCACGTGTTCGCCCCGAAATCCACCTCCTCCACAGAGCCCCGACCCTCCACTTCCCTTGCCCCCATTGTCCAGTCTTCCGCCTCCAAGGAGCCCTCTATAAGGAGAGCCCGTCTCTCCCCATCCAGTCCCCAACCATCCACCTCTTTTAAATTACTTTAAAAATATTGCATTTTGAAGTTTTAGAAGGTACTCATTTTGGGGAGTGGGAACGAATTAGGTGTTTATTATGCATTTCCTATACCCACTCTTCGTCGTTTCGCCCTTCGTCGCCTCCTTCAGAAACCAATTAACGACGAAACTATATATATAGTGTGTGTGTGTGTGTGTGTGTGTGTGTGTTTGTGTGTGTGTGTGTGAGACGGTTACACGTGTTTCGTTTGAAGTCCGAATAAAAGTGATATTACAATAAAAATCCTGCAGTTAATCATTTTTAAGTAGTACCAATTTTTGAGTGAATATTCAGTACACAGTCGTATTTCTCTTTAAATGGTGAAATAGCTGCATATGTTGAAATAAAGCAAATAAAATCAAAGCAACTTAATCTGTACAGCGTTTTTTCCGAGTGTTTTCTCGCCGAGGAAATCTAACTGCTCATCGAAAGGCAATATCCCTCAGTTATCCCCCGCGGTACACTCCCGGGCACCAATCAGTGAGAATCTACAGCGTGCCACATCCCGGAGTAACGGAAAAACTTTTCCTCCCTCATTTCTAAAGTCAAATCAAGTACCTCACTTAATTAACAGGTAAAGTGGGAAAATGGATCTACAACTTCCTCAGAAAACGTCTACAAGTTATCAAAATTCAAGGTATATCATCATCAGAACCAGAAGTACGCAACTCAGTACCACAAGGTACAGTACTGGCCCCACTCCTGTTCATTATCATGCTAACAGACATAAACAGTGGAGTTAACAGCAACAGTATAGTCAGTGATGGGCAGTATCTAGATACATGTATCGCCGATACGTATCGATCGATACTTTTGTATCGGTATCGGTATCGCTTTAGCTACTTGACAAAAGTATCGCTTTATCGGTATCGCTAAGGTCAATTTTCTTAAATGTATCGAAAAAAATCGATACTTCGATACATCGATACATTAATAAGAATTTTTAAATATTTAAATAGATGTTATAATATGACACTACTGAGTTATATTTATGAATATACATAAATAATAATAGTATTAAATATTTATTTAATGACAGTACTACTCTACTGGTCACGTCACACAGTACGGCGCAACGTTTAAACACGTTTGTACTTGTGTTATTGAGATTAATTAACCATAATTCTGTTATGAGTCTGCTTCCACTAATGTCTCTGCAACCTAAGATTCCACTGAGATGGAAGTTTTACAGTATCTGGGTGACGGAAGTCATTCTCTCCAATCTCTGAGGCAGTACCCAAGAATTCTACGGGTCTTCCTGAAGTATAACACACCACTACCATCCTCTGCTCCTGTAGAACGGTTGTTTAGTTTGGCTGGTCACATTCACGCTCCAAAAAGGAATAGACTGTCTGACCAGATGTTTAGCCAGCTGGTATTTTTGAAGGGTAATAGTAATTACTTTTAATTGTTAGTGTAATATTTTCAGTCATTCATGTATCCTACAAAATTAAAACATACTTTCATTAAATAAAGCAATTGTTTTTATTTGCATCTATAAAACCCATTAAAATGTCGTTGATTTTACTTACAGTGCGTACAAATTACTAGTATAAACAATAATATCTAATACCTACATATTAAATGAATAATTAAAAAATGTACCGGCGATACATGTATCGGCGATGCATGTATCGGTATCGGTATCGCTTAAGACATCTAGAAAGTATCGGCGTATCGGTATCGCCTAAGACGTTCTTCATGTATCGATGTATCGGTATCGCTTTAGCGATTTTCATGTATCGATGCCCATCACTGAGTATAGTAACATCATTTGCAGACGATACAAGGATCAGCAGAAAAATCAGCGATGCAAATGAAATGGAGGCTTTGCAGAGGGACACAAACAAAATATACAAATGGTCAGAAGACAACAATATGACACTTAACACCGAGAAATTTCAGCTCTTGAGCTATGGTAGAAATGAGGAAATTAAATAAACTGCATATTATGCTCCAGATAGACAGGTAATTCAGATCAGCACAAAAGCGGTCGACTTGGGGGTAATAATGACCGAGGATGCGAAATTCGAAACACAAAATCAGATAGCAATAAACAAAGCAAAAAGAGTCGCGGGACAGCTACTAAGAACGTTCAAAAGGAGGGACAAGGCAGTAATGATTTCCCTGCTGAGAACACTGATTATACTAAAACTTGAATACTGCTCAGTCTTGACGTCCCCATATGAAAAGGAAAAAACTAATAGACTAGAAGAAACACAGAGACATTTCACAGCAAAGATTGATGGCTGCAAAGAGCTCAACTACTGGGAAAGACTACGTAAACTAAATCTGTACTCTCTGGAAAGAAGAAGAGAGAGGTACACCATAATCTACATATGGAAAATTATCGAAAAACTGGTACCGAACCTCAAACGAAACCCAATTACCAATCAAACAACACTGGAAAATAGGAAAGGCAGAATGTGAGGTGTTCCCAGGGGGTCAACGTTGAAGTCTTCAAGAGAAGACTAGATGCCTGGCTCAGGACGGTACCAGATGAGCCGGGTGTACCTGGCTATGTGCGGTGGTGAGCGCAAGAGAGCAACTCGCTCCTCCACCAAGCCAGGCCTAGAGGCGGGGGCACCAGCTTGACCTTCGTGTGAAGAGAGACCGACGCACGAAACCGCAACGAGGTTAACGAGGTGTGTGTGTGTGTATATATATATATATATATATATATATATATATATGCCTCGGCTACGAATCCACTGGCCCCGGATTCGATTCCTGGCGAAAGCAGACGGCGCGCAGCTTACTCAGCTGTTCATCCTTCCAGAAAAAATAGCTTTGTAGATAAATGGGTATTCTGGGTGGCCTAGTGGTTAAGACGCTGGGCTGCTGATCGGAAAGTCGTGAGATCGAGTCCGGGCAAGGACTCTATATGATCTATATAAACATAGGTTTTGTAATTCCTGAGCACCCGTGGTGGGTCGTGGTTCAGATTCCACGTTAAGCTGTAGGTCCAAGATGGAGCAACAAGCTTGATCTTCATCAGAATGAACAATTCTGGCGGCAGCAAAAACCAAGGTATTAGTGATGTACCGATTTCAAAACTTAACTGATGCCGGTGCCAATTCTTTGCCTAGACTTAAAAAAAATCAATTCCCTTCATAAATTTTTCTAATCCTGTGTGAAAATTTTCAATCTTCATATTTTTAAATTTCAAATTTGTTCACTTTTCTTTAGGACTCCACAATCAGGGCCGGATTAAGGCTGTGAGGCAGTAGCGCCCACAGGATTTTCTGACAGAGGGGCACTTCCACTACGTTTTGAATTGAATTGAATTGAATGACCTTTATTAATAATAAAATAAATACATTCGTTTTACAATTTACAATGACATAAATAATTGTGAAGCTCGACTATTTATTTTATTTAATTTCGCCCTTAAGCTTTAGGCTTATATTCTTAGAAATATATTCTTAGCTGTATTAACATCTTTGCAAGAAAAGGAGAGAGTTGTATCATCTGCAAACATTATGAAGTTCAGTATATCAGATGAACGTGGAAGGTCATTTATATATAATAAAAATAACAGTGGACCCAGCACTGAGCCCTGTGGACACACCATGTTTGACAAGCGCTTTAGTGGAGCAAACCTTATTTACTGATACAAAATTATATCTATCGGACAAATAACTTTTAAACCAATCACTGATTGCCCCTCTAAAGCCGTAACAATACAATTTATTAAGTAGAATATTATGGTCTATTACATCAAACGCCTTACTCAAATCCATAAATATTGACATCATTATTTCTTTGTTCTCCTTAGCTATATTTACATTTTCCATAAGATTTAAAATAGCCATTTCCGTTGTTCTATTATTACGGAAACCATATTGATTTGGAGATAATAAATTGTAAGATTCTAAATATCGCTGCATTCTACTTTTTACAATTTTTTCGAAAACTATGCTGAACACAGATAATGAACACACCGGCCTGTAATTTGTTGCTAGTGTAGGATCACCCCCTTTAAAAAGGGGTGTTTACAACCAGTTTTTAGCATTGATGGGGATATTCCTTTGGAAATACTTTGATTGATAATTTTAGCCAAAGTTACAGATATCTTATCTTTAACAAGTTTCAATTTAGGTACAGGAATGTTATGAATGTTATTTTTTGTATTTTTTAATTTACCAATAATATTCTGGACCTCAGTAGAGGTAGCAGGAACAAAAGAAAATGAATTTAGTGGGCTGGGTGGCATATATTCTAGAGGTGAGTGATCATTATTTATTAATTGTGAGCGAAGCTTATCCGCTATTGAAGTAAAATGTGCATTTAAAGAGTCTGCAATAGCAGTATCATCAGTGATTTCTTTATTATCAACATTTAATTTCTCTATTGGATTTTTCTTAATTTGTTTTCCGAGAAGATTGTTTATGGTTGTCCAAGTGTTTTTCATGTCTCCTTTATGTTTGGAAAATTGATTGTTATAATAGTTATATTTTGCAATTTTGATTATTTTAGTTAACTTGTTTCTGTATTGAGTATATTATATTTTAGGAATTTTGCTCTGCAATTGCAATTTGAATAATTTATCTCTATTCTTTATTGAAGTGATAATTCCTGGAGTGATCCATGGATTTGCGACCCTTTTGGGCGAAACTGTTTTTCTCCTTAGAGGAAAGCAAATATTAAAAATATGGAATAAGGTATCATAGAAGAACTGAAACATATGATCTGGGTCATTTAAAGGTTCGTCACAGTCAAGTCGAGTATTTTCTATTGCCCCAATAAATTTTCTTTTGTTAACCTCTGAGAATATTCTGTAATAAATAGTTTTTTTGTCCGCAACCTGAACAATGTTATTGAAAATAGCGTAAGTAGGAAAATGATCACTGATGTTAGTGGTTATAATTCCAGAGTTTACAAGGGCATTGCTATTTACAAATATATTATCAATCGTAGATTCTGTTATTCGATTGCCATAGCTGCAGACTCGAGTGGGTTTGGTAATAGAATGACTAAGATAGAAAGAATTCATTAAGTTTAAAAATTTATGAGAGATTGCTTCAGATTGCAAATTGATGTTGAAGTCTCCCGCAACTATGGCATTCGATTTATGAAAGTTGCATAACATGTTATCTACGTGAATTAAAAAGCTATTGATATTAGTATTAGGTGGTCTATATATTGCATGGACAGAATATACATTACTTTTGTCTTTTATATTCACAATCAGGTTTTCATTGTCACTATTACATAGAGAAAATACTTCGTTAGAGTCGTAAGTTTGATGCACATACACAGAGATACCCACACCAATCTGATCATCTCTTACAGTATGATAAGCAACGTAATTATCTATATTATATAGGTTTTTAATACTACTATTTAACCGTTTCCGTGAGAATTATAACACTAAATTTGACCGTAGAAGTTTTCAAAAGTGCCAATAAATAGTTATAGTTCCTAGGTAAGCTTCGAATGTTTAGATTTAGTACTGAAAGATTTTTATAAATATCTTTTTGTAATACAAAGGCATTAAACTCGTCTATCGATGAGACCATGCAATTGCCTATACCAGATTCCTGATCTAGATTCTCTAAACTGGATACAGAATTGTTTGGTAATGAATTGAAATGATTAATATCGGCACATATACTATGAAAGTCTTTATCGATGAAAGCCATTTAACAGTAGTTCTCAAACAATTTCACTAGATACAGAATACGGGAATAAGGGGTTACCGCCCAGTTGAGCCGAGAATGGGAAAGTCGACTGTTGAGATTGTATGCGGAGTTATTCGCAGGCCTCCTGTGTGCCGACTGTCGGCTGGCGTTTTCTTAGTTCTCATAGCTTCGAATGCATTTTCACTAACAAGGTGAACTCCTTTGACCGAAGTATTCCGCGCTGGAGGAGTCTCTCTCTCTTTAATCATTAACTTCGCTCCAAGGAAGTAGGCAACTTTCCCGAGTCTCCTCGCTTCTATGAGTTGAGGGAGCTTTTCTTTACGAATTTTACGAATTTAGTATTAAATCTCTGTGAGTTTCATCCTCGCATATTACTTTTATAGCTGAAGTGGGCGTCTTAGATTCAGTCGTGTCATTAACTCTAGAATTTGCTTTTTGTGGTGGAAATTGTTTTTTTAATCTAAAAGCATTTTTGATCTTAATATTCCCCCAAATTCAGTCTATCTTTTATTATGTCCTCCACCTTTTTCTTCGTGTCGCCGTTTGTTTCTCTATTCATTTCAGATACCCCCATTATGATTAAATTATTGGCACGTGAATTATCGTCTAGGCTGTTTAATTTATTCTTAATTGAATCGTGCTCATT